>QXVZ01015951.1:0-28133 GCA_008931825.1 Phallusia fumigata | reverse complement strand
CAGAAAAACAAATTTAAGATCATCTGCCGGTTAATCAGGCAGCAAATACGGTTGTTCGTAAAAAAACGTGGCAAGCCGTCGGTTCTACATGGAAAGAACTGGTCGTTTACGTTTTGTGACTTATGAAAATAAAGCCGGTCTAAAATTTAGCCACCAGCATAACATACCCACGATGAACGCAAATGCTTGATTAAATCTTCGTGTTAAAGAAACGCAAGCTGTAAATTACCTCTGCGTTTGTTAAAAAATTAGGATTTCTATGTTATTGAGCGGTTTGCTAGGTTTTTGTTTCTGTCGAATTTTGATTTCCTCGACTGAGAAAAAGGAAATGGTAAGTAAAGTAAAACATTTGATGTTTGGAATAAGACAAGTTTAGGTAAGTGTATCTTGTTCCCTCTTTAGGCAAAAGTATTGTTTATGTGACTTTTGTATTGCAAAACAAGCCCAAATATAAACATTGCTAAAAAGTTGATTTTTTTACAGGTTTGGATTGCAGGAGAGGTGACAATGGTTGATGAAGGGTTTGGAACAATTTTGTGTCATAAGCTGGACAGCAGCAGCACTAACTTTGACTGAGCAACTCAGTAATCTTGATGTCAAAAAAATAATACAAATTTTGTTGCTCATGGTGTCAGCTGTCAGGTTGACTAATCTGCTGAACATGTGGGTTATTTTTTTACAAACCGATGCTGATTCCCATGACAACTTAAAGTAAGTTATTACCTTTCAGCATCAAACTATAACGTTACTACTCAAAAACTATTTGATTTTGAAACGAAGCCCATGAATTGAATTTTGCACAGATTGTTTTGCCTTAAACATAAATACTTCTGCTCTCTTTAATTGTTTTGAAGCCTAGTTATTGATCATATTTTTTCCGATTCCCTTTTCACATCCTGATTGTGCTTTTGATAGGTTGGAACTGAACGATTCTACAGTTTTTGACTCACTTCAGGAAAAATCAACTGGAAAGGTTTTTTTAAACTAAATTTTGAGTTGTCATTTGCAAATGCAAAGTTTTTTTGCAAGTTGCTATGCAAGCGTCAAATCTTATCCTCAATCCCTCAAACTGGAACGGAATGGAATGCTACCAGAAAACAAACATGACATGATTTCTCTTCTAATAAAGTGAGAAGACATTCTGATCCTGGATATGATATGGCAAAATTTTTAGGTTTTGAGATCCAAAACTTGTATCAAGTTTTATCATAATAACATAATCCTGAATTGTAACTATATTAGACCTTTTGGCAACTTCCAGTCCATCTATAAACTGCAAAACAACAATATCTCCTCAAGATAGGCAAGATCAATGAAAAATCTGTTGCTCAGTGACATGCGTTGGGTCAGCCGTAATGAAGATGAAAAAATTTGAATGGGCGTCCCTCTTATTTGCATCACATTCTGTCAGGTGGGGGTGGGGCTTCGGACAAACGAAAGTGTTGGAGTAAAATCGTAATGCCAATAATTATTTTTCCTGCAAATAAATTTCGGTTTTAGGCCTCTACGACTACTGATAATAACCATTAGCACTAAAACACTTTTATTGGTCTACTCTTTTCTTTCGGTTTTCGTGGGTATGCTCACAAAAATCTTTACTTAAACCACTACTTCCCACGCTCCATGTACTCTCGTACCACATCTAGGTTCGTGCAGTGTTCGCATACCACTTTTTTTCAGAAAATTTCGGGATAAGAAGTGGACAATGTCATCATCGCTGCAATTATTAAATGCTACTAAAGGCTGAACTATAGATTGAATGACTTTTTCCGACATTGTTCTGGTGATCAAATTGCAACCTGTACATAAACAAGTAACAAATTAGCGCAAGGAAAAAATTGCTACCTTTTCCCAAGGATGACAGTATGGTATGGTACGTATTAAGATGTGCTAACCTTTTGATGATTTTTTTGCGTATCGTACTACCATCCATGCGAAAGGCGTACCGTTCATTTTTGATGATGTTCGTACCGTACTGCCAACTTTGCTTCGAAGCGTTTTGAAATATTCTATGTAGTTAACTTTTCAAGGTGATAACTTCTTTATGGCCACTTGACTTTGCGTAAAAGAGATTGAAAACCGTCTGGTAGTGGTTTTGTTTAGAGTCACTAACCCAGGATTGGATGTGACGTAAGCCGGTAGTTCACACCCTTGCCCTATTAAAGTCCTATCAAGAAAAAAACGTAGAACATTAAATTTGTTAGTTGGTACACGGTCCAGGAGCTGTTCTCTCGCTGTGCTTGAGCCCACACAAGAGCATCTTTATCCAACTCTTTGGAGATTAAGACAATAAGTTCATCACGACTTCCGACAAACAGGGAGACGTCAAAGACATGATGAATCCGAAGCTTAATTGCTTTAATTCGAATTGGCCCCGGCCACACTCTCCAAATGTCGTCGGCCATGACGATTGCTTTCTCGTTTATTGGAAGACGATAATTGAACACAGCACTTACTCCCCCAATCCGTTTGTGGGAGCAAATGGCGCTCCACCGTTCGGTGAACAAACCACTTGGGGGAAGCAAATCGCGGTGGGTTACAACGAGTTGGTGACATGTGCTTGATGTTTTACTTCGGCGTCCAATCTGACACAAGCTTGAAATGAGGAATTCGAGAAGAGATTATAGGGGTTAGAATTAAGACAAGTGATGGGCGAAACGAAACAGCTTAACATCAACTTACCTACCCCCAAGTTGGTTTGTTCTTGACGATGACGCCTCAACGCTGCACTAGTGAGTTTCCCAAGGAGCACTGGAAAAGTAAACCAATGTAAAAATCTTTCACACTCAACAATATCATCCGTAGAAGCCCACGGACACACCCCTTTGATATAAATGTTTTTTAAGCTCAAAAAACCTGCCACATGAAAATAACCTACCTTAAGCCTCCGCATAAATCACACAGAAAGGAACTGTGGTTTATCAGTTCGAGCACGTAACTGTGAGAAGCAAATTCACTCCAGTCAATGTAAGGCTCAACATTCTCTTCTTCCTTCGCAGGTGACAGGGGAGGTGCATTCGCTTTCTTTTTCACTGGGACAAAGGATATATTTCGAATACACTTTTTTTCCAAATTCAAAGTTTACTTTAATAAACACAAAAACTTACATATCGCCAGCGGATGGCTGAAGATTATTTCCAGAGACACTGGACGAAGCCTCCGTGTCAGCAAGTGGCTGAATGGGAGCAGAGGCAAGGCCATTTTCCCTACCTTCTCAAAACAGAGAATAATTACAACACCAAAACATGGTAAAACATTTAAGCACAATTCTTTCCCTAATTTTAAGGTCCACCAAAATGTTTAGTTTATCACCAGTTTTCTCACAGCCCCTAAGGGATGCTCCCGTGTCAGCGGACGGTTGGTCAGGTGAAGTTGCAACACCAGTTCAGACCTTTAAACAAGGAATTACAATTATTTTAAAAAATAAAGTAGAAGGGAATTTCCGTAATTTCTCGACATAATTCTTTTCGAAAACGATTATACATCTCGACGGCAAGTGGCGGCACGAAAATATTCTCACAGCCGCTAGATGTTGCTCTCGTGTCAGCTGATGGTTAAACACAAGCAAGGCTACCAGACGATCCTCGATTCTCCGTCTCCAATCTTCAAACAAGGGATTCTGTGATTGTGATGAATATAAATGTGAATGTTTTGAATCATATCTCCTCCCCAATTTCAAGCCATAGTCTTTTTTTTCAAGATACTTTGAAACTTACAATTCTTTCACATCGTTTGAAGGTGGAGCGACTTCACGATCTCTCCATCGATCCTAGCCTGGTCGTATTGCTCAAAATGAACCCTCATTAGCTCCTCGAGAGAGCCTCTCGCTTCCCCCGAAAAACTAGAATTATCGCTTTCCCCCTGGAATGTAAAATAATGAGAAAGAAAAACAAAAAAAACATAAAACCACCCAAGACCTTAAATACCTCGAAAAGGAAAAGGATGATGGTGAACGTGAAATCGATGGACCAGCCTTCGAAGGTGATGACGCACTGGACAAAAGCTTTTTCGGAGGGCCCGCAATCAAAGATCCGACAGCTGTCCCCGAAGAAGGAAAGTCACCACACTCCCCTTTTTTATTCGTGGAACATTATAAGTTTACTCAAATGATAAAAAATTAAACTCACTCACTTGTTTTGAGCTGTTTTTAAGTTTATTGGGAATTCACTTTATTGCGACGTAAAATTAAATTTCGCGTAAAACTTAAACAGAAAAAAATTGTTTTTTTTTCACCACTTGCCACATTTGCAAAAACATATTTTACCACATTTTTCTGGTGAGATTTAAAACGTTTCAACCTAACAAATAAATTGAGCCATTTTGCAAGCAACGCCAAACATTCTCTAGGTATTACAGCTTCATGGAAAGAAAAAGTAAAGTTGAGTAACACCACCTATTCTATAAGCCATGGGAAACTATTATATTTAACCACGTTTCTTGAGAACAAGTTTATTGCTTCCTCAAATTCTCACTGTACCCCCTCATGTTCAATAGAGCCGGAAATAGTCAGTGCGCCCCTAACGCACTCTTAACTACTTAGGTTCTTATCGAGACTAATAATTAAATGAGTTTATTTGAGATACTAATTATCTCTCCCTGCTCATCGGGTGGCGTCGGAGTAAGGTAGTTAGCAAATACGTCACCAGTTACCTGTAGCGTTCTTTACCACCAACACAATTTTTCCAAGTTGCAAGGCGGCCACACGAGCTAATGCAATACTTCCTTCAACAGTTTAATCATTATGTACTTTGCAGCATTTTCCACCGTTAAACCACAATATTAGCGGTAGCCATAGCCCTCAATGTCCAATACAGTAAACTTTCTGATAAATCATTTCCGAAATGACACCTTCGCGAATCGTTCGAGCATTTGATCGTATCCGTTGTAATTCGACCCCCTTTCTGTGCCTTAGTAGCCTTTTAAATTCGCAAGGAAGAAAAAACTTTTGTGGTGTGAAGATAGTGTTTTTCCCTGCTAAAGGTGAGAAGAGTTCGCTACGTCTACTTCCTGACTCGATTTACTCGCTCAAACAGTGTATAGTCAAGATTAAGAGTTAAGCTTTTGTGTGGTAATTTCTTTGACGGAAAGCAAGCTCAGCAACAGTTATGATGTCTTCAAGCAATAACTCAATAATGGACTCACGACCCAAGACACACCTGGGCTCAAAAAGGAAGTTTCGATACTTCGACCACGGGACGCATATTTCCAAAATGTTATACAATTCGCAGATGGGGCTTTTTAAGCCAATCACAGCGGCGGATTTTTTGCGGCTTTTCGTGACGTAACATCGGCTGTTGCTAAGCGGTTATATTCTCGGCCTTGTAGACTTGCTCCGTTTTTTTGCATGTGGCAAATTAAATGCATTACAGCATAACCCTATGTAAATAATGTACATATATACACATCAGTTACAGGTTGTGAGATGTTATACAAGTATATGTGTGTATTAATGTGGATATATGTCTGCATTGTATAGAGCAGTATATCTCTTACAGCGACAAGTCCAGTCATCCAAGTTTAAAAAGGGTCAAGCCACAGCAAACTGGAAGCCTCTACCCTGCTACAACACCATGAGCCCCGCAAACCTTATAATGGGATATTTTTCAATTGACGTTGGTACTTCTAAAGGTGTGTGCTAAAATAAACTACAACTATAGCACTTGGGTTGTGATAGAGCAATGATACCCAAGAAAGTGTTGGCTAGTGTCAAATCTGGAAGTAGCCATTGTAAAATAGAACTAACTTCTCGAGTTAACCGAATGGAAAGCATGAAAATTTGATAGTACATAACTAATAACATGCTATTTCGTATTTGGGGTTACATACTATGAGCAGTTGTGTACTACGAGATAAGTGTGGGAAACACACAAAAGTCAAAACACAAACGTCGTGGCACAAACAAAAGTCAGAATACAAACGCCGGGCACACATCAAAGTCAGAACAAAAGTCGTGGTGTCAAATTCGATGTTATGGCGTGGCGTTTTGTCGCCGTGTTTGTTACTACAGATTGCTTCTGCTTCTGTCGCTAGCAACTGCCTGTCTGGAGACTAGCTTCACGCAAGAACCGTGTCAGATAGACTTGTATTATCGTTGCTGATTCCAAACGCATAGAAGGGAATCATTTCATTGGGAAAGAATTGATTCAAACAAAGTGAAATATAACCGAAATGATCCGATAGAATAGGAATCCGGAATCCGGAATGCGGAATGATTGTGTGTCACAACGTACGTGAATATATAGTGGTGAAGTGACAAAGAAGTTGAAGCGATGAAGTACGGAGGTGTGATATAAACACAAGGTCGCATAGATGTTAATGTCGCTTATTCAGTATCAAATTCTCAACTCTGCGGTGGCAAACACCACAGGGAAAACACATATGTCGTAGCACATAGATAAGTCAGAACACATAATTAGTCATGGCACACACTAAAGTCAGAACGCATAAGTCGTGGCATACTAACTTAGAACAAATTAGTTGCAAAAATGTAGGAAACTGCGATAAGTTTGCTGAAAGACAATTAAGGCTTGGAACAAAATATTTAAAATTTAATATATGTTTTAACATTTAAAATTGTTATGTATAGGGTGGTTTGAAAAACGTTGTTTGTTTCACTTACTGAAGGCCGAAATGTGTTTAAACGCCCTTTTGTGTCAACCACTTTCTCATGCGAAGGTTTATTGTGAAAAATACTTGGCCTGAACCAATAGGCTGTAGTCTGTAATTTTTTCCTTTTAGTCNATACTAACTTAGAACAAATTAGTTGCAAAAATGTAGGAAACTGCGATAAGCTTGCTGAAAGACAATTAAGGCTTGGAACAAAATATTTAAAATTTAATATATGTTTTTAACATTTAAAATTGTTATGTATAGGGTGGTTTTAAACACGTTGTTTGTTTCACTTACCGAAGGCCGAAATGCGTTTAAACGCCCTTTTGTGTCAACCACTTTCTCATGCGCAGGTTTATTGTGAAAAATACTTGGCCTGAACCAATATGCTGTAGTCTGTAATTTTTTCCTTTTAGTCAGGAAAGATAAGTACCTGCAATTTAATTTTTCTCAAACGTCCTCAAAACTGGAAATATTCTGTTCAAAGCCGTAATTGTCTTTCAGCAAACTTCAAACATCGCATTTCCCTACTTTTTAACAACTGATTTGTTCTGACTATGTGTCATGACTTTTTTATGTGCCGCGACTTTCGTAATTCTGACTTTTGTGTGTGCCACGACTTATCTTTCTTACTTTTGTGTGTGCCACTATGTATTCTTACTTTTGTGTGTGCCACGACTTACGTATTCTTACTTTTGTGTGTGCCACGACTTATGTATTCGTACTTTTGTGTGTGCCACGACTTATGTGTTCTGATATTTGTGTGTGCCACGACTTATGTGTTCTGATTTTTGTGTGTGCCACGGCTTATGTGTTCTGATTTTTGTGTGTGCCACGACGTATGTGTTCTGATTTTTGTGTGTGCCACGACTTATGTATTCTGATTTTTGTGTGTGCTACGACTTATGTATTCTTACTTTTGTGTGTGCCACGACTTATGTATTCTTACTTTCGTGTGTGCCACGACTCAAGTATTCTGATTTTTGTGTGTGCCACGGCTTATGTATTCTTACTTTTGTGTGAGCCACGACTTATGTATTCTTACTTTTGTGTGTGCCACGGCTAATGTATTCTTACTTTTGTGTGTGCCACGACTTATGTATTCTTACTTTTGTTTGTGCTACGGTTTATGTATTCTTACTTTTGTGTGTGCCACGACTTATGTATTCTTACTTTTGTGTGTGCCACGACTTATGTATTCTTACTTTTGTGTGTGCCACGACTCATGTATTCTGATTTTTGTGTGTGCTACGGCTTTTGTGTTTTCACTTCTGGGCCATCGTAGTTCAGTGTTGCATCTTATTATACACTAACGATATGACTTTAATTGAACTGTTTTCCAGCAACAAAATAGTGCATCTGTGAAACAATGAATTGTTTTTGGATAATTAGTTTGCTCATTGTCACTTCTTTGTCATGGATTTCCTTGCAATCTGCACATGCGTCAGGTTGGTCTAACTTTAATTTGAAAAGGTGGCCCATGGGCACCGGCACGTAAGGGAAAGAGGGGGCACTTGCCCCCTCCTGGACTTGCGAAAAATGTAATTTATTATTTTATGTATGTTGTATCAAAATAATCTCATGAATCTCATAAGAATTGCTCCCTCTTGGAAAATTTTCTGTCGGTGCCCATGCAGTGGGCTGCAGGTTTTAAAAAATGGTATGGAATAAAAACAGAAAAAATGCACTGAAACGTAGCCTAGTTTTATAAAGTGGTCGTTTCGAAAATTTGTTACGTCTTCTACAGTCATTTGAAAGTTCTTTTTGCTAACAAGTAACTTTTGAGTCTGTAAAATGTGTAACTAAGAGACCATGCAGTATCAAAATTTCGTTTTTTACTCCTGCTTCGGTATGCAAAAGAAACCTAAAAGCGCCAGATAACTTTCATCTTTTCCACACATCTTTTTATACACAGTGTTCATCTCAAAAGAAGAAGCATCTGAGTTTTTGGTCCGAGTCAAGCGTTCTAGGATTGAGTCTGAGTGTTACGAGGAACGATGCAGTTACGAAGAAGTTCGCGAGTGTTTTGGATCAGGAACAGAGAGAACAGTGAGATGAAAAAAGTTGTTGCTGTTTAATATCCTGAACACTAGGGAACGGAACCTTTTGCACGCAACGCACCAGTTTTCAATTTATGTCTAAATCAGTGGTTCCTAGCCTTTTTAGGTGCATTCCCCCCTTTGCTTGNAGAAAAAATGCACTGAAACGTAGCCTAGTTTTTGTAAAGTGGTCGTTTCGAAAATTTATTACCTCTTCTACAGTCATTTTAAAGTTATTTTTGCTGACAAGTAACTTTTGAGTCTGTAAAATGTGTAACTAAGAGACCATGCAGTATCAAAATTTCGTTTTTTACTCCTGCTTTCGGTATGCAAAACAAACCTAAAAGCGCCAGATAACTGGTATCTTTTTCACACATCTTTTTATTCACAGTGTTCATCTCCAAAGAAGAAGCATCTGAGTTTTTTGTCCGAGTCAAGCGTTCTAGAATTGAGTCTGAGTGTTACGAGGAACGATGCGGTTACGAAGAAGTTCGCGAGTGCTTTGGATCAGGAACAGAGAGAACAGTAAGAGTAAAAACTTCTATTTTCCTCACTGTGCACTTTACTACTTTTAAGCTTGATAACGTTCACTTTTTTAATACAAATTTCATGCTGATAACGCATTTCCTAAGAATGTTTCTGCTCTAATGCGAGGTTTCTACGTTTAACAAGTCTTTGCTTTTACAGAGTGAGGTCTGGACAAGTATAGGATGTAAGTATAGCTGTAGACGCTTGTACATAAGTTTTCCCTGTTTTGGGACATTAAACTATAAACTTCACTTTGCTTCACAATATATTGATCTACTTTATTTTATTCCCTTAAGGCGACAAAGTTGTGTGATAAAAATTATTAAAGGTCAGATTGAATGCTTGACCTTGATTTTGCGGCAGTGACATTAAGATATAGAATTGTATCGCAAAGAAACTAATTTTAAAGGCTCCCAGACAACAGTCAGAACGTGGAAATATTGAAAACAGAGTTATTTTATCATTTAGTGTTATTTATCTGTTGATGCCGTTACAGTGCAGTGCGATTATAATCATTGCCATTCGTCTGGAACTTTATCATGTACCAATCTCTACAGAGATTATAGCTGCGACTGTAAACCCTCTGGATATTCAGGCAAAAACTGCAACGGTAAGACCTTTCTTATGACCTTTGTAACCCCAAATATTCCGTTTTTTTCAAACACTAACGCATTCAAGCGTTGCGACTTTGGTGTTTGCCGCGACTTATGTGTTCTGACTTCAGCGTGCCACGAATTTTATGTTGTGTCACAAGATTTGTGTTTTCCACTTCTAGGCCACCCTAGCTCAGTGTTGCATCTTATATTATACATTAACGATATGACAATTATCTTACTGTATTCTTTCAAATATTGCAACAACTATCCCGCTTTTTGGAGCTTCACTCGAGAAATTTGTTTGGCAGTCGAGTTAATCTCGGACATAATTGACAGTCACAGAACGCCAGACTTGTTTTTTCAGATGTGAACGAATGCAACAGTGTGAATTGCGGCAACGGTAACTGCATCAATACTGAGGGTTCTTATTACTGCTCCTGCAACTCCGGATGGAGCGGAACCATCTGCGATACAGGTGAGATACCAAATCAGAGACTACTTTATGTAGACGACTTTTCGCCAATGCTGGTGAATTTCTTGACCCCTTTGCTAAAACTTTGGCTACTGCCTAAAAACCAGCTTAGACGTAAAGGGCGGTGGCTATAAACCTAACGAATCCCTTTTAATAAACACCTGGTACCTTATGATGCAGTGTTAAACTAATAAAACAACACAGACAGATACGTTTTGTCGGAATTTAAGTTTAATGACCTTGCAATAATCTGTTGTAAGGCGCAGGCATTTTAATTGAATTAATCGTTTGTTGTTGTTTCAGAAATTGACGAGTGCGCCGTGAACCCGTGTGAAAACAACGCAATTTGTTATGATTTGATCGGAGACTTTGTGTGCGATTGCCTGGCTGGTTACACCGGTAAAAATTGCTCCATCGGTAAGTGCCAGATGATCAGCCAAAGTATTTCCAGCTTGGTGTTTAGTTCGCATTGTATCGCAACGATTTCTCTCACCAAGTGAATTAAACTTAAACACCCTCAACTTCAGGATACTCCAAGTGCACCTGGTTATCACAAATGCACCTAATAAAAATGATTTAATAAATGATTATCCAAATTTTACAACGAATAATTTGTAAGTTTGAGCGTACTTTTTATCGCAACAGCACACTGTCCGTAATTGCACTTTACAGGCCCCCTTGTTATTAGACTGAAACCTAAAACTAACAAAACATTTTCTTATTTTATATTGGTTCGGTTTTAGACATTAATGATTGTGAATCGAATCCTTGTGCAAACGAAGCAACTTGTTACGATTTAGTGGATGATTTTTCTTGTGCGTGTTTGCCTGGTTACACAGACAAAACCTGCAGCACAGGTAACGCTGCGTGTGATATGTTTTCAAGAACAAGGACGGTTCTAAGGTTAATTTGCTTTAACACAGTTAACCTGGAACCAACATTTCACCCCAGTACTTAGTTATTTGCGTCGAAGGTAAAATGTCGTGTTTTAGCGTTGTTTCAACCCCTTTGCGCATAATACGAAAACACTTAAAGTCAATCCTCGTTTTGAAATCTGTTTTTACAGCTTCTTCCACTACTGGCATACCGTATCTTACACCAGCATCGGTAGGTGGCGCTGTAGCAGGCGTTTTGTTTATCGCCATATTGTCGTTGATCCTCTACAAATTATATCGACGGAGTCAGTGTGGAATGCAGAACAACACGACGACAAGTGCAAACTTCACGTAGGTGTTTGTTTCAAGGATCGAATTCTGTTATAGCGAAATGTTCATCTCGAAGGTATTAGTTTTGTTCAAAAACTTATCAACGTCCAAAAAACTTTTACGAAAAATAATTGATTAAAGTATACACGTACATTTATGAGAACATCGTCACCGTTGACCAAACAAAACTCGTTGGTCGACCCGCTGTGGACGTACTGCCTACATCTAAACTGGTCTGAGTAGGGTTTTAAATTTTATAAACGCATTCTTATATAATCGAAATCTAAACTATAATCTGTTTTGCAGTCTGGCCCCTGGAGTCGTGGTTGTGAGCGGGGAACGCGGAAACATGGAGTTTAACGACTTGCCACCCCCGTACACCGACAGTCCTCCTGCCGTGCATGAAAACGAACCGAAATCAAACTCCAAATACTTAACCCCACTGCCGCAATGAAATTAGACTTGAAGTTACGTAGTGGTCGATCTACTTGATAAAGTGTATGTATAAATAAATTGATATGTTAATCTACAATAAGTCCAGCTCACAATTGGATTCTTAGTTGACGTGTTGTAAATTTTTCTCTTTTTTACTTGACTTTTTTGCCTGGACTGACATTTTTTCTGTTGTTGTACATGCATTTTTGCGACACAAGTTTTATCTTGAACAATAATTAGCTGATACAATGTAAATTCGCGTTACTGTCTTTCCAGCAAAAGACCTGTTGGAAAGTGGCTTGCGCAGTGCGAAAGTGAGATGACTCAAGGGTCACGGAAGGGTTGAAAGTACTTGACACAAATTCTTTGAATTGTTTAGGCTGCATATGTTGCTTAAAGTTCCTCAGAGGGATTTTGTTGGCACAGTTGATTAGGAAAGTTTCCATGTATTTTATGCCTTTTGAGGCTTATCGGTGACGTTATTTAGATTGGGGGTCACGCGATGAGTTTAAGAGTGGCTTGTATACTCTAATTTAACGTGTTACGTTTACACAAGTTGTAATGTTTTTGACTTTTGATCACGAAAATTTCAACACCAATACAAAACATAAACTCCAACTGCAGATAATCTTGTGTCAAGAATTTGAGTAGTAGCAAACAGCAACGTATGAACGCAAGAGGTATCCAGAAAAACAAATTTAAGATCATCTGCCGGCTATTTAGGCAGCAAATACGGTTGTTCGTAAAAAAAAACGTGGCAAGCCGTCGGTTCTACATGGAAAGAACCGATCTTTTACGTTTTGTGACTTATGAAAATAAAGCCCGTCTAAATTTTAGCCACCAGCGTAACATACCCACGATGAACGCAAATGCTTGATTAGATCTTCGTGTTAAAGAAACGCAAGCTGTAAATTACCTCTGCGTTTGTTAAAAAAATAGGATTTCTATGTTATTGAGCGGCTTGCTAGGTTTTTGTTTCTTTTGAATTTTGATTTCCTCGACTGAGAAAAAGGAAATGGTAAGTGAAGTGAAACATTTGATGTTTGGAACAAGACAAGTTTAGGTAAGTGTATCTTGTTCCCTCTTTTTAACCTTAACAGGCAAAAGTGTTGTTAAGTTGACATTTGTATTGCAAAAACAAGCCCAAATATAAACATTGCTAAAAAGTTGATTTTTTACAGATTTAGATTGCAGAAGAGGTGACATTGGTTGATGTAGGGTTTGGAATAATTTTGTGTCATAAGCTGGACAGCAGCAGCACTAACTTTGACTGAGCAACTCAGTAATCTTGATGTCAAAAAAATAATACAAATTTGTTGCTCATGGTGTCAGCTGTCAGGTTGACTAATTTGCTGAACATGTGGGTTATTTTTACAAACCGATGCTGATTCCCATGACATCTTAAAGTAAGTTATTACCTTTCAGCATCAAACTATAATGTTACTACTCAAAACCTATTTGATTTTTGAAAAAAAACAAACTTGGATTTGACTAAATTTGTTGAAAACGAAGCCCATGAATTGAATTTTGCACAGATTGTTTTGCCTTAAACAAAAATACTTTTGCTCTCTTTAATTTTTAAGAAGCTTAGTTATTGGTCATATTCTTTCCAATTTCCTTTTTACATCCCGATTGTGTTTTTGATAGGTTGGAACTGAATGATTCCACAGTTTTTGACTCACTTCAGGAGAAAACAACTGAAAAGGTTTTTTTTTAAACCAAATTTTGAGTTGTCATTTGCAAATGCAATTTTTTTTGCAAGTTGCTATGCAAGCTTCAAATCTTATCCTCAATCCCTCAAACTTGAATGGAATGGAATGCAACCAGAAAACAAACATGGCATGACTTCTCTCCTAATGAAAGTGAGAAGACATTCTGATCCTGGATATGGCATGGGAAAATTTTTAGGTTTTGAGACCCAAAGCTTGTATAAAGTTTTATCACAATAACATAATCCTGAATTGTAACAGTATTGGTGCTATAATAGACCTTTTGGCAACTTCCAGTCCATCTGTAAACTGCAAAACAACAATATCTCCTGAAGATAGGCAAGATGAATGAAAAATCTGTTGCTCAGTGACATGCGTTGGGTCAGCCGTAATGAAGATGAAAAAATTTGAATGGGCGTCCCTTCTATTTGCATCACATTGCGTCAGGTGGGGTTTCGGACAAACGAAAGTGTTGGAGTAAAATCGTAATGCCAGTAATTATTTTTCCTGCAAATAAATTTCGGTTTTAGGCCTCTACGACTACTGATAGTAACCATTAGCACTAAAACACTTTTATTGGTCTACTCTATTCTATCGGTTTTCGTGGATATGCTCATAAGCATCTTTATTTAAACCACTACTTCCCTCGCTCCATGTACTCACGTACCACATCTAGGTTCCTGCGGTGTTCGCATACCACCTTTTTTGAGAAAATTTCGGGATAAGAAGTGGACAATGTCATCATCGCTGCAATTATTAAATGCTACAAAAGGCTGAACTATAGGTTGAATGACTTTTTGCGACATTATTCTGGTGATCAAGTTGCAACCTGTACATAAATAATTAACAAATTAGCGCAAGGAAAAAATTGCTACCTTTTCCCAAGGATGACAGTACGGTATGGTACGTATTAAGATGTGCGTACCTTTTGATGATTTTTATTGCGTATCGTACTGCCATCCATGATAAAGAGTAGGAAACGGTTCGGTCGATGAGATGAGCATACCTCGTTGCGAAAGGCGTACCGCCGTTCCTTTTTGATGATGTTCGTACCGCGCTGCCAACTTTGCTTTGAAGCATTTAGAAATATTTTATATAGTTAACTTTTCAATTAAGTGATAACTTCTTTATGGACACTTGACTTTGCGTAAAAGAGATTGAAAACCGTCTGGTAGTGGTTTTGTTTAGAGTCACTAACCCAGGATTGGATGTGACGTTCACCCCCTTGCCCTATTAAAGTCCTATCAAGAAAAAATCGTAGAACATTAAATTTGTTAGTTGGTACACGGTCCAGGAGCTGTGCTTGAGCCCACGCAAGAGCATCTTTATCCAACTCTTTGGAGATAAAGCCAATAAGTTCATCACGACTTCCGACAAACAGGGAGACGTCAAAAACATTAAAATTGTTGTTGGAAGCGTGAAAATATCTCTCCTCGTTGGCGAGATTAGTTGAGATGAATCCGAAGCTTAATTGCTTTAATTCGAATTGGCCCCGGCCACACTCTCCAAATGTCGTCGGCCATGACCATTGCTTTCAAGTTTATTAGAAGACGATAATTGAACACAGCACTTACTCCCCCAATCCGTTTGTGGAAGCGAATGGCGCTCCACCTTACGGTGAACAAACCACCTGGGGGAAGCAAATCGGGGTCGGTTACAACGAGTTGGTGTCATGTGGTTGATGTTTTACTTCGGCGTCCAATCTGACACAAGCGTGAAATTAGAAATTCGAGAAGAGATTATAGGGGTTAGAATTAAGACAAGTGATGGGCGAAAACAGCTTAACATCAACTTACCAACCCCCAAGTTAGTTCGTTCTTGACGATGACGCCTCAACGCTGCACTAGTGAGTTTCCCAAGGAGCGCTGGAAAAGTAAACCAATGTAAAAATCTTTCACACTCAACAATATCATCCGAAGAAGCCCACGGACACATCCCTTTGATATAAATGTTTTTTTATGCTCAAAAAACCTGCCACATGAAAATAACCTACCTTAAGCCTTCCCAAAAATCACACAAAAAGGAACTGTGGTTTATCAGTTCGAGCACGTAACTGTGAGAATCAAATTCACTCCAGTCAATGTCAGGCTCAACATTCTCCCCTTCCTTCGCAGGTGACAGGGGAGGTGCATTCACTTTCTTTCTCACTGAAACAAAGGATATAATTCGAATACACTTTTTTTTAAATTCAAAGTTAAATTTAATAAATTCAAAAACTTACAAATCGCCAGCGGGTGGCTGAAGGTTATTTCCAGAGCCACTGGACGAAGCCTCCGTGTCAGCAGGTGGCTGAATCGGAGCAGAGGCAAGGCCATTTTCCCTACCTTCTCAAAACAGAGAATAATTATAACAACCAAACAAAACTTCAAGCACAATTCTTTCCTAATTTTAAGCTCCACCAAAATGTTTAGCTTATCACCAGTTTTCTCACAGCCGCTAAGGGACGCTCCCGCGTCAGCGGACGGTTGGCAGGTGGAGTGGCAACACCAGTTAAGACCTTAAAACAAGGAATTACAATTATTTTTAAAAATAAAGTAGAAGGGAATTTCCGTAATTTCTCAACATAATTCTTTTCGACCCACCATATTTCGTCAAGCTAGGTGTTGAAACGCGGTGAAATTCACCTTCTTCGTGTGCAGCGGCTGGGGGGGAGCGGAATGCCGTTATCACTGAGACAACGGGGATTTTAAACACACCTTCATCTCATAGCAAAATATTAACATAAAAACATACTTACATCTCGACGGCAAGTGGCGGTACGAAAATATTCTCACAGCCGCTAGATGTTGCTCTTGTGTCAGCTGATGGTTGAACACAAGCAAGGCTACCAGACGATCCTCAATTCTCCGTCTCCAATCTTCAAACAAGGGATTCTGTGATTATGATGAATATAAATGTGAATGTTTTGAATCATATCATCTCCCCAATTTCAAGCCATAGTCTTTTTTCAAAATACTTTTAAACTTACAATTCTTTCACATCGTTTGAAGGTGGAGCGATTTCACGATCTCTCCATCGATCCTAGCCTGGTCGTATTGTTCAAAATGAACCCTCATTAGCTCCTCGAGAGAGCCTCTCGCTTCTCCCGGAAAACTAGAACTATCGCTTTCCCCCCTGGAATGTAAAATAATGAAAAAGAAATACAAAAACAAACATACAACCACCCAAGACCTGAAATACCTCGAAAAGGAAAAGGATGATGCTGAACGTGAAATCGATTGACCAGCCTTCGAAGATGATGTCGCACTGGACAAAAGCTTTTCGGAGGGCCCGCAATCAAATCCGACAGTTTACTCAAATGATTAAAAAATTAAACTCGTTCACTTGTTTTGAGCTGTTTTTTGAAGATTAATGGGAATTCGCTTTATTAGGACGTAAAACTTAAATAGAAAAAATAGTTTTTTTTTCAACACTTGCCACATTTGCAAAAACACATTTTACCACATTTTTCTGGTGAGATTTGAAACGTTCCGACCTAACAAATAAATTGAGCCATGTTGCAAGCAACGCCAAACATTCTCTAGGCATTACAGCTTCATGGAAAGAAAAAGAAAAGTTGAGTAACACCACGTATTCTATAAGCCATGGGAAACTATTACATTTAACCACGTTTCTTCCAGCTTCTTTAAGGCATATGTGCTTTGACCGCTGGGAAAAATTCATTCCGTTCAAATTAAACGAGAGACACGCAGTAAGCTGTTGTGGGAGAATAAAAGAAAAAAAATGAACCAACTGGCTGCAAAACATTTTTTCCTAACAGCAACGTTAACGGTTTGAAAGCAGCTCGCTTAACAGATAAGACGCCAGACTAAAATCTCTACCAAGTCGCAAAAGGAAATCGAACAGAAGTGTTTAAACGTCGCCCTTTGCCACAAGACCGTCAGACCGCGAGCGACGCGTGACCACCCTACTATCAGGGGTGCACAACCTTTTTTGCTATTCCCTCCCCCGCATCGAAGGCTTTATTTTACTAACGTCCTCCACATATGGTAACCTTTTCGTCAACTTCGTTCTTTTTTTATATTGCTTGGCTGTAGCTGTATATGTGATGATCAAGAGTGACAGACTTTTTTAACCTTTTTTATTTGTATTGCAACAACGGATACACTGGTAAACGTTTTCGAGTTTGACGCCATAAACGCCGTAACATGTCAAAGCGTCATGCTCTTTGCCTGCACGTATCTTGGCCATCTTTTTTCTTCCCCCTAACGGACATTAAGTACATTTTTTCAATGGTAGACTAGCTGTTTAACAACAACGCTGGCTTAGTCTATTCCAGTGGTCGGCAGACTGTATAACGAAGGCCCAAGTTCTCCATTATTACTTATAACCGGGGCCCACACAGCGTGAAACGCCCCGTACACGAAATAACGAAATAACTGAGGCAATTTGTTCCATATAATTGCATCAAAAATGTCTCTTAACACAAGCCAACGTTTTCGTTAATAAAACCTCTTTTATCTTCACTGAAATTTACCAATTTAATTGACAATGTTTTTGATATTGCTTTGCTGTAGCTTTATACGCGATGATCAAGATCGGCAGAGTTTGAAACTTAGCAAAGATATCAAAGCGTAGGATTAAATATTACAGTTGTTTTGTTTTTTAACCTTTTTTATTTTTAATGCAACAATGACCATGGATTCACTGATAAACATTTTCAAATTAGACGCCATAAACGCCGTCAAATGTCAAAGCGTCATGCTATTTGCGTGCACGTATCTTGGCCATATTTTTTCTCGTCTCTAACGGCCATATATTTTTCAATGGTAGAACAGTCTCCCCTAGGTTCAGTGCAAACAGAGCAAGTTCACTGAGCAAAACTTGCTCAATAGAGCGACTCTAAATTCCTCTTGTTCCCCCAAAGCGCACAAATCTATTGCTTCCCCCAAATTCCCACTGTACCCCCTCTCAACACATATGTTCAATGGAGCCAGAAATAGTCAGTGCACCCCTAACTTACTCTAAACTACTTGGGTAATAATACAATGCTTTTATTTAAGATATTAATGATCTCTTAATGTGAATCAGGTGGCGTCAGAGTAAGGTAGTTATATCAAATACGTCACGAGTTACCTGTAGCGGTGGTTTGCCATGAACACAAATTTTCACAATTTTTTAAACTTGCAAGGCTGTCACACGAGCTAATGCAATACTTCCTTTAACAGTTGATTCATTTTTGTACATTTTCACCATTTCACCGATACACCTATTGGATATGCATTTCGCTCATTTTCGAACAAGAGAAAGGGCATTTTAAATTTAAAGACGCTGCAGCTCGTAAATAATTACATTTGTTTATAACTATGTAATCAATAAACATTTTAAGCGG
This sequence comes from Phallusia fumigata, assembly GCA_008931825.1. NCBI lineage: Eukaryota > Metazoa > Chordata > Ascidiacea > Phlebobranchia > Ascidiidae > Phallusia > Phallusia fumigata. The sequence goes on along the minus strand of QXVZ01015951.1, from coordinate 9,208 downwards.
GAAGATAAAAACCTTGAATGCGATTCGGTTGGCTAGCCATATAATTTGCGTTTCGGCGAATTAAACGCATGGCGTCACATAATTCGCATCAATTTGACGCTCATGTAAACAGGGTTTTAGTGATAATGCCCCCAAGCAACAACTTAGCAATGGACTCGACGCAAGACATACCTTGACTCAGAAAGGAAATTGGAAACTCCGGCCACGAGTGCAGCGACACGTTCAGATACCCAAGTTCAAAAGGGTCACGCAACAGTAAACTAGACGCTTCTACCCTGCTACAACACCATGAGACCCCGCATACCTTACTGGCATACCTATCAATTGGCGTTAGTTCTTCTGACGCAGTGTGTGCTTTCATAAATGCAGCTAGCACTTGTGTTGTGACAAAGTAAGTATACATAAGAAAGTTTGTTACCTAGTGTCAAATCTGGAAGTAGCAGTAGCAATAATTGTGTGCCACAACGTATGTGAATTTACAGTGGTATCAAGGTGGGAGTTAAACTTCTAGGTCTTATCGAATGACGACAAATTGAAGTTATGAGGTACGGTGGTGTGATATAAACACAAGGTCGCACATATGCAATAGATGCTCTACGTTTGTGTAAGATATAACAAAATCCAGCTATCAGTCATACGCTGACGATATTTTTTTGTCCTTCAGAACTGCGGACAGGTGATGAAAACATTCTATGCATTTTTGCCATTGTTTTTTTGATACCCATTGTTCTTCCAGAAACTTTAATTCTCATCCGAATGACGAAATTCGAAACATTCTCCCCAAAACGCCTTTTGTAAAAAAAATCTTTTTATTTCCAACAAAATGTGTTTTTTTCTGTTGTTGTTAACGTTATAAATCAAATTATTTTCCAGCCATATAAAGTGCATCAGTGCAACAATGAAAAGTTTTTGGATAACTAGTTTGTTTATTGTCACTTCTTTGTCATGGATTTCCTTGCAATCTGTACATGCGGAAGGTTGGTCCTAATTTAATAAGAAACAGTGGCCTACTGGTTTTTGTAAAAAATAAAATCCAATCAGTATTGCAATGTCGTTTGTTTATTTATGTTTTCGGTGTGCAAAATAACCCTACAAGCGCTGGGAAACTGGCAGGTTTTTTCAGATATTTTGATTCACAGTGTTCATCTCCAAAGAAGAACCATCTGAGTTTCTGGTTCGAGTCAAGCGTTCCGGACTTGAGTCAGAGTGTTACGAGGAAGTATGCAGTTACGAAGAAGTTCGCGAGTGCTTTGGATCCGGAGAGAGAACAGTAAGACGAAAATAAAAGAAAAAAGTTATTGCTGTTTTATATCTTGTGCGCTGTCATAATATTACAGCCGTCTCCGGCTTGCTATGTGCCTGGAGATATTGACATTCTTCCTTTCCAAATTAGCCCAAATTTCCTTTTTTTGATACAAAATCACTGCAACGATAACGCTTTTTCTACGCTTTCTTTTTTTTGAGTTTTTTCCCTAATGTGAGGTGCCTACGTTTAAGTCTTGTGTTTTACAGAGTGAGGTGTGGACGAGTTTAAGATGTAAGTACTTGCAAGTTTGGGTTGTTTTGAATTATGAAATTGTAAACTTCATTTTTCCTTATAGTATGTAGGTTTATTTCAATCTTTCGGCGACTAAGTTAGTGTTGTAGAAAGTCAGAAAGTCGTTTCCGGCAGTTTCAATACAAGAGCCAAGATCATGTCTAGTGTGCCAACGGAAACGTAAACAATCACATTGATTTTTTCATTTACTGGCGAGAACTAATTGTAATTTACAAAAATCAAATGTTTTCCATTTACATCTTTCCAGTTCAGTGCAATTACAACTATTGTCACTCGTCTGGAACTTCGTCATGTTCGAACTATTACAGAGATTATAGCTGCAACTGTACACATTCTGGATATTCTGGCAAAAACTGCGGTGGTAAGACCTTTCTTAAATAGGTATCAACCGTAACCTGCCGTAGGTGAAATTTAGAACTTTTTTGGGGGTAGTAGACTCCGCTACCCGACCACACTGCGTTTGAATGTTGTTACTTTTTCGTCTTTTCAAAAAGCAGTTTTTTCGTCTGTTTATAAAAAAATTAGACAATTTGGGGCCTAGTCCTATAGAAACAGATTCAATTGAGACTTAAAATGCGAAAACGAACTTGCCTTGCACCGCACGAGGCATTATTTTAAATTCAGTTAAACCGTGATTTGCAACCTGAAAAAGTGACATTTATATTTTATTCCAAAAACATATTCGAATACTTCTATGTGCCACTTTTGTAAAAATTGAATCAACATTTTGCATCTACGTCTTGTACTTGTTGTTCGTGTGCAAACATTTTTAAGCGGTTTGATTAATTTCGGTTGGTGGTTTCTGTTGTCTAGATGTGAACGAGTGCAGAAGTGTGAGTTGCGGTCATGGAAATTGTGTCAACACTCGCGGGTCTTATTACTGCTCATGCTACTCTGGATGGGGCGGAACACGTTGTACCTCAGGTATAAAAGTCGGTTTTGTTGTTCTTTCACATATCCCATATTATTTTGACATGTTATGCTTCAAATGTTACAACAACCTGTCCGATTTTTAGAGCTTTAGCAATTTTGTTTTGCAGTTGAGTTAATCACGTTGTTCGGGCATGATAAACATAGTTGACAATCACAGTACGCCAGGCCGTTTATCGTAGTCGACCTTTCAATCGTTTTCATTCAGCAAAGCATTGGTTGGAAAAATCTAGCCTGTGATGGGATTCGAATCCACAACAGGAGCCTACTCGGAGCTGGCGCTCTACCCACCGCTACCCGACTATACTGCATTTGAATGTTATTACTTTTTCGACTGTTCAAAAAAGCAGTTTTTTGTCTGTTTTTGAAAAAATTTAGACAATTTGGGACTAGTCCTGTAGAAACAGATTCGATTGAGACTTAAAATGCGAAAACGAACTTGCCTTGCACCGCACGAGGCATTATTTTAAATTCAGTTAAACCGTGATTTGCAACCTGAAAAAGTGACATTTATATTTTACTCCAATCATATTCGAATACTTCGATGGCGGCTTTTGTAAAATTTGCATCAACATTTTGCATCTACCTCTTGTACTTGTTATTATTCGTATGTAAACATTATTAAACGGTTTGATTAATTTCGGTTGGTGGTTTCTGTTGTCTAGATGTGAACGAATGCAACAGTGTGAGTTGCGGTAATGGAAATTGTATCAACACTGATGGGTCTTTTCACTGCTCATGCAACTCAGGATGGAGTGGAACGTATTGTGACGCAGGTATAAAAGTCGGTTTTGTTGTTCTTACACATATCCCACATAATTTCGATTTGTTATGTTTTATATTTTACAACAACCAGTCCCATTTTTTAGAGCTTTTCATAGTTTTAAATTGTGTTTTTTTCGAAACTGAGATCATATTTGCTGAAACAACACAAGTCGGTTTGGGAACAGTAGAATTTCTGTAAATGCTAAAATTGCTTTTTTTCACAGAAATCGACGACTGCATTTCTGACCCATGTGAAAAAAATGCAACCTGTACCGATAAAAACAACGATTTTGCCTGTCATTGCACGATCGGTTACACATCGAAAAATTGCTCAATCGGTAAGGCGGTTAAAGTCTTTTACCATACATACAACATAAATTCACTCTGCTCCTTTTTTATGGGGCCCGTGAAAGGTCTTCGGTATCTCTTGATCGATTTTATATCGCACGGCTACTGATATAGTCTTTTTTTTTCACGGGGTTCGAACCCTGCACGATCCCGAGAACTAATCCCGATCAGGTTTTTATGTCTGTATATGGGTCGAGCGCCTCAGACCATGGTAGTTAAGCTGAGCGGCTGTAAAACTAACAAAATACAAACAGACAAATGCGTTTCGTTGGATTTAAGTTATTTACATTTTTGTGTTTGATCATAATCAGGCCAATGCCAATACGCAACAAAGATCGGGATGTGTGGTAGTAAATGTAATACAATATTACTAAAATGAACCTGTAATATTAGATAAAAGTTCGTTTGAGGTCAAGTATAGCCAGTACGGATGGAACTTAGAGTATTAATAGCGCATACACATTTGATGGGTTTGCAATAATCCATTGTCAGGCGCAGGCGTTTTAACTGAATTAATCGTTTGTTATTGTTTGTAGAAATTGACGAGTGCGCTGTGAACCCATGTGAAAACAACGCAACTTGTTATGATTTGATTGGAGACTTTAGATGCGATTGCTTGCCGGGTTACACCGGTAAAAATTGCTCCATCGGTAAGTGCTAAATGCTAAGTTACCGATGTTACTTGAAACTTTGATCATAGTAAAGCTGCGGGGCGTTCTACCACCATCCACTAATTATGCCCTTCATATTTTAAAACATTACGTCTCAACGTTGCGCAGCTATTTCCAGCTTGGTGATTTTTTTAGTGCCATTGTATCGCTATGATTTCTCTCACCAAGCGAATTAAACATACCTCAACTTCAGTGTAATCCAACGTCGGGCAAACCGCGGTTCTCGAGCCGCATGCGGCTCGTGAGGATAGTTTTGGTGGCTCTTCTAGCTGAACAGTAATATCCCAAATTGATTGAGTTGTTACCTTATACACTTGAAGTTTGTTTTGTGTATCAATTTTATACCCACTGTGATATAACGTTGTAGTGTAACAGCTGCAAAGAATCAAAAACCTAATATGTTGTGTTTGTATTGTTTCTATAACTGTTGTTAATTGTATTTGTATTGACACTACGGTACAAACTGATTTTGTGGCTCATTGGTGTTTGTCGTTTTTTTTCTAAAACTAACAAAACATTTACTGATTCGATTTTTTGTTCTGTTTTAGACATTGATGATTGTGAGTCGAATCCTTGCGCAAACGAAGCAACTTGTTACGATTTAGTGGACGATTATTCTTGTACCTGTTTGCCTGGTTACACAGACAAAAACTGCAACACAGGTAACACTGCGTGTGGTATGCTCTCAAGAAAAAAATCGGTTAAAAAGTCTCCATTGGTTTCACTTAGGTTTAAATATTAGTTGTTGCCACAGTTATACGCCGAGGACAACAAAACCCAAGTTTGATGGTCTATTTTGAGCCAGGGCTTTAATGGACTTCATTAAACTTGTATAGAAGTAAAAATACATTTCGAAAACAACAGTCTGAGCGACACATATAATATAGATACTCCCGCGACAACTCATTTTCACCAGGTGTTTAAAATTGGTAGATATTGATGATTGCGAATGGGATCCATGTGAGAACAATGGCACTTGTACCGACCTGGTCAACGATTACAACTGCTCGTGTGTTGATGGTTTTACTGCGAAGAACTGCTCCATAGGTATTTATGTTCGTCTGTTTGTGGGTTTGCATCCCAAGTCACAAACTTTATCAATGTTTTTAAGCGGTGATAAAAATCTAGGAAAGAAAATGCGTTTCGTACCAACATTATATGTACAAACCAGTTGAGAAACAAAAGCTAGGTGGAGGCGGGCAACGCCTTAATGAGTCCTTCGTCGGGCTACCTGCCTCATTGCAGTTATTCCGGTCAACCCATTGAGTCTACAGGGTTGCAAAACGCCGCTCAAGTTTCAGGGGAACACGAGCAACCTAGACAGGATTAGACCCACAACAGGGCAGTCGCGCTAACCACTCGGCTATCTTTTCCTGTTTATGTTGATTTCATGCTTGATGGTCATCGTATCCGTATTTTGAAATTGATAATGACAGTACAACGACACAATCAATTTACGATAGATGAGAATAGCTTCATAAAGTTTATTTTTTGCCTCAATTAGAATAGACAATTTGCACACTTGACAGATATTGACGACTGTGCATCGAGTCCATGTGAGAATAACGGCACGTGTTTTGATCTCGTTGATGATTTCCAGTGCTCTTGTGTGTCTGGCTACATCGAAAAAAATTGCTCAGTCGGTAAGTGAAACTTTAAGAAACATCCAGCACTCAACTATTGCCTTCAATAAAGCTTTGACACTACCTAATGTGACTATTCTCATAATCATTTACAAGAATAGGTGTACACGTACTTGTTTATTGCATTAGATTTCGATGATTGCTCCCAAAAACCGTGTGAAAATAACGGCACTTGTTCGGATGAGATGGACGACTTTTACTGCGAGTGCGAAGCGGGGTTTACATCCAAGAACTGTTCCATCAGTGAGTCAACAGAATTCTTTCCAACGCACAGCTTTCAAAACACTATAGTTCACATGCAAATACTCACTCATGTCTGAAATCTCCCCTCAATGCGTAACGCTGATGCGACGCCTTTGAAAAGTTGGTCGGACGTTCGACGAACAAGTGATAAGAGTTTTATGAAGACACTTATTATCAAAGTAGTATTTATTGATGCAAAAACAAAAAGCTGCGAAACGGAATTAGCATTCATGTGCATCAATAGGGTATAAAAATTGCAGCCCGTAAAGGTAATTAAACTAATGACAGCAGCCTACACCTCTATACGGTTAAAATGTCGCCGCTGCAAAACCAATGACGTTAAATTAAAATTTAAGGACCGAAAAATTCAACTTATATTTTTTAAACCAATAAGAGCAACTTGTCTCCATAGTTTAAATATTACTGCTACAAACGTAGTAGTAACTTAATTCGTTATGACCCAATGTTTCTGAACAGATATTGATGAATGTGCGTATGAAGCTTGTATGAATGGAGCAACGTGTATCGATCTGATCGATGATTACCAGTGCAACTGTGTCGCCGGATACACCGACAAGAATTGTTCCACAGGTGACAGTCTAAATTTTTAATGTTTGTTTTTAATCACAGTGGGCAAAGAACAACGCCGAAATATGTCTGTTTGCAAAGTGACCAAGGTTTCGAGCTAGTCGCTTTGCACCTTCTTTGGAACAATTGTACTTGCTATTTAAAAGTAAGTGACAAACACAATGATCACCAGGTCGGAGAAGTCTGCGCAATGTAAAGTTAAATTTGATTTTCTTTATAAACGAAAACCTACATAACAGTATAAAATCGGTTACAAAGGTAAAATGGTTGCTAGTGGCCACAGAAACCGTTTGTACATTGTTGTTTCTTATACATGGTGGATGAAGCATTGTCGAAACCAAAATGCTTGTAATTTAGAATGTATAGCCACCAATTCAAATTTGTTTTTGTTCTAATTTGTAGATATTGATGATTGTGCTTCAATTCCGTGTCTGAACTCAGGCAGCTGTGACGATCTGGTTAATGATTACGATTGCACTTGCGTTGCTGGATACACAGACAAAAACTGCACAACAGGTGACGAGAAATGAATAACAATATTGTTGCTGGCAAAAATAGGTCTAGGAAAACTTAGATGCGGTAATTAAAACAACTGTTCAGGCTATTTTCATTTATATTTTTACACTTACATAACCTGTATAACAACATCTATCGCTTAGGTTGTGTAAAACGTAAACCCATGCATTTCAAATCATTATGATTCAATCCGAAGGCACGGACGTTCAAATATTGCGTAAAGGCAACGTCATAGGCCATACAAAGCATCACATTTCGGTAGCTCTTTGAATCAGTACGCTGTGCAAACGAAAAACTTAAAATTGTTATTTAAAGCGCAGCTGATGACCTTATTTGCGCCAAACTACACGTGCACCTTGCTATAAACGAATACACACGATTAATATGTCACANAAGGTAAAATGGTTGCTAGTGGCCACAGAAACCGTTTGTAAATTGTTGTTTCTTAAACGTGGTGGATGAAGCATTGTCGAAACCAAAATGCTTGTGAATTAGAATGTATAGCGCCTTCTTCAAATTTGTTTTTATTCTAATTTGTAGATATTGATGATTGTGCTTCAATTCCGTGTCTGAACTCGGTCAGCTGTAATGATCTGGTTAATGATTACGATTGTACTTGCGTTGCTGGTTACACCGACAAAAACTGCACAACAGGTGAAGAGAAATGAATAACAATATTGTTGCTGGTAAAAATAGATTATGACAACATCGCTTAGGTTGTGTAAAATGTAAACCCATGCATTTCTTATCATTATGATTAAATCCGAAGGCACGGACGTTCGGATATAGCGTAAAGGCAACGAACCTGTTTGCCTGGTTACACCCACATAAACTGCAGCACTGCGTGTGATATATTGGGTTTACCTTATAAAGAAGGACGGTTGTAAAGGTTAACTTGTCTTAACTCAAATAGGTATACGCCTGTGACTAAAAAACTTTCAAGTGGTGTCTCCTTCGCGATCCCCTCCGTCTAATTCAACGCGGCCGCCTCCGACCAACTTAATACCTGTAATGTTAGTTATTAGTGCAGTTAAAATCCACATTAGCCAGGTCGTATGAGGCTCAGATTATTAATAGCACATACACATTTATAATGAGGCGCAGGCGTCACAATTAAACTAATCGTTGGTTGTTGTTTTCAGAAATTGACGAGTGCGCTGTGAACCCGTGTGAAAACAATGCAACTTGTTCTGATTTAATTGGAGACTTTGAATGCGATTGCTTGCCAGGGTACGCCGGTAAAAATTGCTCCACCGGTAAGTGCATAGTACCGAGGTTCTACAGACACTTAAATACACTCCAGATGTACCACAGACATCCTGCTTACCATTGTAAAAAAAACTCGCAACTCCATTAAAAGATGTAAAATAATATTATAAGCCAAAATGCAGCCAAAATGTAAAACTTTCCGGGTTCGGCAAAATAACATAACATTTATTTGTATGTTCTATGTTAATGTTTAGACATTGATGATTGTGAATCGAATCCTTGTGTAAACGAAGCAACTTGTTACGATTTAGTGGACGATTATTCTTGCACATGTTTGCCTGGTTACACCGACAAAAACTGCAACACAGGTAACGCTGCGTGTAATATGTTTTCAAGAACAAGACGACGGTTGAAAAGATTAACTTGCCCTAACTGAGGTAACCTGTAATCAACATTTCTCCTAAATTCTTAGTTATTCGCGTCTAGTTATTCTGAGGTAAAATGTTGTGGTTTAGCGTTGTTGCAACAGTTATACGCAAAACACTTCAAGTTTTCTGTTTAAAAATCTGTGTTCACAGCTTCAAAGGTGCCTATATCTTCCACCGCTGGCAGAACGTATCTTATACCAGCATCGGCAGGTGGCGCTGCAGCAGCCGTCTTGCTTCTTGCCATTATAGTGTTGATTCTCTTTAAATTATATTCGCGGAATCATTGTGCAAAGCGAAGTGCCAAAGTTG
>QXVZ01015942.1:0-13055 GCA_008931825.1 Phallusia fumigata | reverse complement strand
ATCCAAACGTTTCAACAATTGCTGTTGTCACTAGCAGTGCACCAAAGTTTTATCATTTCAACACAACAGCTGCGAGCAAACTCACCTAACAAGGATTCCTCTTTTCGGTCTTTCAGTGCATCGGTGCCACGCAGCCAACCACCGAAGAAATCACCGCTTCGAAAGCGCTCGACAACATTCACACTGGTATTGGAGGAATAAACGGGGAGTCCGGATGCTGCGTTGCCTGTCGATGGTGTCCCTGTGTATGCAAAGGATCGCCGGAGGATGTAGAAGAGCATGTGAAGAGCTGTGGTGACCGTGGAGTGATGAAGATGCTGCTGGAGGAAGAGCAGAATCCAATCGAAACCGAGGTGGACTTCGATGTGCTCCAAGAACCTGGATGAAGATGCAGGGATCAGGAGGATAGATGATGAAGAAAAGCAAATATTGTTTCAGCTATTGTCCGTAAAATATATTTGCTTTGATTTTAGTCTATTGAGGGGTGGCGTTTTCAAATCACAACTTACTGGTTGTTGTCCTGGTGTTGCTGCATACATTCCTGGAACACGTTGAGCACCATGTTGCGAAGACGGATGCTTCGTTTGCTCGCATTGCTCTCATCCACAAGACTGACACAGCTCGTTGAATTGTCTGTGGAAAATTTGCTTGTAAGTTTGTTAAAATTTTACATGTCAGTTGTATACCTAGAACACTTATTTGCTCATAAAATAGGTTTTAACCAAATTTCTATGATTCTTAACCACTACACAATAATTTTACCTAAAAAAACACATGCTTTGAAAACCATTAGGTAACTTTCTCACAAGAATTACAGATCAATTCACAACAATATTGGAATCATACAAAGTCAAACAAGAGAACTGACACGAGGAAAAACAAACTACAAACCGCCAAAATCACGATCAGGATTGCTTAAAACGAAATCATGTTCGGTCAAATTCGCTGCCGGAATCAAAGAAACAGCAAACTGCCCAAAACTGCAAAAAAACATCAAATTGAAAATAACCAACCCACCAGCAACAACACATACGTCATGACGATTACGTCATACCTGATGATGTCATCGGCTGACGGTTTGAAGCTCAGTAAGGCCTGGATGACTTTAAGCACGGAAGATACAGTTTTGTGTGAGAGCGAGGTGTCGGAGAGCAAAAAGTGGATGCATTTTTTTGCCATGCCGAGGTTACTAATCACTTGGTGGTTCGTGGCGTTGTCACTGAAATTCAAAAAGGTTTCAGCACCTTATTTATTGCCACAAGGTGTTTGATTGAGGTAAATTGTGACGACAGTTTTACAAACATTTCCCGTAAGTTCAAGCCATCGCCAACGCATACAAAACGTCTTTAATGATGAAAGCACATTTGTTGCATCTTCATTGCAATGGCAATTGCTAAAACGTTTACGTTACAATGCATTTACTATGTAATGCTTTTGTTGTGTGAAAGCGCATATGTATCTTTTTGCCCGGTATTTAAAGAGGTTCCCAACCAGTTTCGAATAGTCAACCATACCAAAGCACGAGAAAAATAAATTCCTGTTTAAAACGAAAGTCTTATGTATATTGTGGTTAAATCATGTATATCAAGCAAAAGTTTTCCACCTATACCAGTTCCTATAAAGGTTAACCATATTCACTTGATGAACCCGCTTCAACCAGTGAAGCGAAAAAAAATTCAAAACACACCTTGATTCAGTCAGAAGCTCATGAAAATGATCAAACAGCGACTTGTGAAGCTGGTCTGGGGCGTTATGCCAAATCTCCAAGTCGCAAAGTAGATCTTCGAATGCTGAGAGTGTTGAAATTGTGGCAGCATCCCTTCCGGAGTCGACCGTCCCAGCGAGTGAGTATGCCAAGTGCAGGATGTGAGTGTTAAGGAATTCACGTTTACTTTTCAAGTGCATTCCGAGCGACTAAAATTGAACATGTAAAGTTGAGCTCGTTGTTAAATGCATGAAGTTATCACAATTTTTATCAACATAATTTGGCTGTTTTTTTTAGTTTTTGAGTATTTTGACGTTAGAAATTACAATACTACACTTTCAAAGGCAACAAAAACCTTCAGCGAAGTGACCAGACCTAAAACACTGTCAAATAGTTGGTAACAAAACCTCACAAATCATTTTATCCCAGTCAGCCTATCCGAAACACATTAACAAACTTAAGTGACTATTCACCTGATATCCCTTGCTTTTCTCCATCTCGCTTGCAGCTCTTTCATCGGACTTCACAATGCACACGAGGAACTTGACAGCAGCATAAAGTCCTTCCACGGTTTCAGCCATTGACACCAGGTCGACAGCAACCGATATTCCACCTACGTCCTAGGAAGAAAAAATGGTTACACAAATTTAAAACCCTTTTTCCAGATAACATAAAAACGCGGTTTTTAAACATTTGATTGGGCCAAAACTGCACGTGTTTTGATTTGCCCTTAGGCATCTTAGGTTCGGGCTATCATGACGTCACACATGTATGACGTAACCTTAGGTTATCCGATTTTTTTCAAAACTAAAAAGGGTTCCAATTGCAACATTTTAGAGAGGTATGAATATGTGACAAAACTTGCCAATGTAGAAGAAACCGTTTCATGAATTTTAATGTAGTTCTTTTCAGGCACAAAACATGTAATTAAGAACAGACATGAATACCTGCAGGATGTGGCCAATCAAGTGTGGAAAAAAACTTCTCGGGGAATCAACATACTTTGTACCGACAACTACGCCCCCTAGTGACCTTGCTGGACCTTGTGCATGCAAAGTCGAGTTCCGATAGAATGTGATCGGACTCAAAAAATCATCAGGATCCAGTTGCAACTGAGAGCAAAATGTAAGTTGATTATAGATACTTGCACATATTACCAGTATTGAAAACATTTTTACTTCACTCTGTCAGCTTAACACTGTAAGCCCAAGCCAGAATTACAGAACTTTTTGATTGACTTACAGCATCTTTGGTAAATATAGAGTTAAATTCCAAGGTTTTTATACCTATGCATGTGGTCTATGTCCTGGCAATAGATAAAATTAAAAGTATGCAAACAATTGCGAAAAGGCTGAGCTAAACCGCAAAAAATGGTGTCATTGGAAAAATTGCAAGTTGTTTAGACAGAGGTGTATGTTCTGTTTATATTTGCTGTATCACTTTGTACCTGACTTGCTCAATGACACCACAAACCACCCAATGCATGGCATCATCATGTTTTTAAAAATCCTTTTATATTCACGGACTGTTATGAAAGTAAAGCGTAGACTGGAAATTTGGCTGTGGTTGGTTCAATTCACCATTTTCATTTTCCATTGTATAAAAATGGTGAATTTAAAACAGAACAGGAATAGTTAGGTTTTATCAGGACACAAAAGGCCTATGCTCTTTGTTTGGATTGGCTAAGCAATGACCTAACATGATTCTCAAGGTCACATCTGTTTGCCAGCAGCTAAGGAACCTCTTTAAGATTTTGTCAAACCTCTTTAAGAATCTGCTTCTGGTCAAGTTTGGAGCAAGCTTTAAGTATGTGATTCCAGTTAACGATCTTCTCTGTGTGCGGTTGCAACAGAAAGGCGATGTTCTCTTCCTGAAACAACGCACCATAGTTCCCATCTGAAAGGCAATGAAGGCTTGTTAAACAATTTGCCATAGTTACACTTTTGCAACAAAGCTAGGAATTTGAAAACCTCTCCAAATTGCACTATTGTTTACAGTTGGTGTGGGTTGAACAGAGCCATTACCTATTTTTTTGAACCTGGTATTAGCAATAAATCATCCCAAAATCAGATATATATGAAGACTGGGATCTAGATTAACAAAAGTATTTGAATCGAAATTTACTGCATATATTGTTACAAAATCTATTTGGGTGACTAGCATGTTGTAAGGGAAATTTAGTGTTCTGATGGGTTGGCAGTTGGTGCTAAGCCTAGCTCATAATTACACAAGTTCAGAAAATTTTACTCTAGCAATGAGAATCACTTGAAACATAGTCCAGAGAAGCATTGAGCTTGTTTTACAGTACACCGAGCAAAATAACTAAACACAGCAACACATTATTAAAAACGCATATTCCAAAATATCAAAAGTTACCTTGAAGCATGGTGTTCTGAAAGCTGCCCACATATTCTGGTCCTAATTTCCACTGGATGGCAGCAGAGTTGGTCGACAACTGTGACAGTTCGTCAACTATCAATAGAGAGGAAATTCTCCACACTAGAGAGGACCGGGCAGCACAACAAGATGGAGTACCAATCCATCCGTGAACAGCGAACGGGGTGTAAACTGCCTGCTGTGTACTTGCCCCCGGGTATGCATTGATGTACCGCAACTGTTGGGAGAAAAGAAATATGGATACTATTGCAGGTGGGCTGACAATATACAATATTTATTGTAAGAAAGAAATAATCTTGAAAAAATAAGACTTGCTTTGGACATAACAAAGCATTTGGGGCTTTAGCCCGTTTTCACTGTAAATTCAGACATATTTACTTTTGGAGATTAATATTTACTTTTCCTAATGATAAAAATACTACTAGATATTGTATTTCAACCAAATAAAAATAAAAATCTACTGGTCAGAATGTTAACAAGTTGCAAAAATTACAAGCACTTTGCACGCTAAGCAATGGATTTACACAATTAAGTCAACACATTTTTCACAACACAATGCAGCAAATAAGGTTTTCGAAGAGAAACTTGACAATTAAATGGTCTCATACCTTAGATATTCCCAGCAAAACTCCATTTAATGAAGCAGTGACCGTGCTGTGCTTGAGCACTGTCGATCTCTGTATTGAAATTTGCACATGGTGCCACTGGTGCTCGCAGAGAAGATGTTCGATGTTGAAACCGACGACTTCTTTTGATTCTTCCAAGTCACCAGGACCTTGAACACAGACATTGTAGTTTAGAGATAATAACATGGATAACTTACACGCTTAACAATAAATTAACATGACAGGTACACACAATTTTATCCTTACCTATTGATGATACATTGTGCTCTCCGGTCGATATGAGCAGTTTTCGAGTTTTTGCGGAAATGTGGACAGAGAGGCAGGTGTAGTGTTGATTTGTTGCTATAACCTTAATCAAAATACAAAATTTCGGAATAGACCAAGGCTTTTAGGCAATCGCACAGTCTTCTGACAAAGAGCATTCAATAGCAAATTATTTTCTAGTAATTAATAATTTTTATATTTTGGATGGAGATGGAACCAATAAAATGCAAGTGTTGTGTTTGGCTGAGCACCAAGCAATTATATATTCCAACTTTCATATAGATAAGTTTTATTGTTGCAGTTTAGCAATTATTACAATATGTGGTTGACAAGTTTCATGTTATAAATGATACTTGTTTAAGCTTTTGTTACCTCATTCAGCAATTTTAGTTCAAATTCATGCATTGAAAACAGCAGCATACATTCCACAGGCTACCAGTTCATACCACACCTCATTTTACTGCGTTTACTGCCAGTTCAATACCTGTCTGGTGATGGTAAGCACTCTTACAGGGTGCATCCTCAACGAGCAAAATTGTTCGACATATAGCCAAGCAGCAACAGTTAGGCAATGAGCTGGTGGGAATACTCTTTCGTCTGCCAGAGAAATAAATTTTGGATGGTCAAAATCTAAATTTTTACCTGTAGTTTTCTAAGTGTATGATACATAGCTCTCAACTAGCACAATCAATAAACACTGTGATTACTAATTAGGGGCTGTTCTAGTAAAAATTATTGGTTTTGTTTGAACATTTTTTTTCAGACGATTAAAACAAATAACAAATTAATGAACTCCAGTTAAACTGTTGACAACTTTTTAGTGTCATAACAAAACAGTTTGTGAATGAAAAACAAGGAGTGAAACAACTAAACTGTAACTGAAGATATCTCAGCAATGTGTGTTTATATTTATTTACCTGTGCCAACACCAGAAAGCAAGGGCAACGACCCACCACCAACTACTGAGGGACTGGGAGGTGCTTGTGGAAAAATACTCGGCAAAAACAAACAGCATGCACCCTAGCAAAACATAAATAACACCACCAATAATATTGGCTCAGCAATCAGAATTTTGTGACAGCTTTGAAACTCAACTGTAATAAGATTTTTGGTACTCATGAGGAGTCTAAAGAAAAGTTAAAGTTTACACACCTCTGGTATAGACACTCAAAACGCATTTTTTACTATGACAAAAGGCTAAGTATAACACAAAGGTATTTAAAAATGTTCAGAAGCTTTCCAAAATTTACATTATAGTATGGATAGTCAGATACTTAGTTCAAGGATTATATTTGCTAAAACGGATTGTGAAGAAAACCAATTCCAGCATGGATGAACAAATATTTCCACAAAATTAAAAAACTTTTCGGAAACACTGTGCTGGTAATCTAACATCTCAACCACACATGAGACATACCTGTTTTGCCATGTCGAANTCACAGAAAGACAACTAAATAATCCTTCCTCAAATAGCTACCTCAGCTTTATTAAAGCTGTTTTGTGTTCACATCATATTAAGTTTTCAGTTCAGCTCTACAGATAAACTTGGAATGCAAAATTTACCAAACTAAACAAAAAGACACAGACACCATCTAAGGATTTAAAAAAAACATTGAGAACATGTTTTTGGATTCTGTTGGCAGTGACATAACAACTTACTGTGACGATGCACTCAAGCTGTGTTCCAGCTTGGCGATTTTATGCAACAGGTCGTCTTTGAAAGTGTCAGTTGCGAGGAGGTATAGGTGATGAAAAATGCCCAAAATCTTGCAATATGAATGTTTCTCTTCTTGGGGATGTTGGAAGCTGATATCAGGCAATGCCAGGGACATACAACTTGGTGATTTGCTGACATCAGCATCTGTGGTGTCTGTGCCTGTGCTCATGACTTGTCTTGAAAAACATCCCAGTCCTGACAAGGCACTCAGCAAACTTTGAAAGCGGACCTGAAATTAAATTTAAATCATAAAAAAAACTAAAAAAAAATGAATCAGTGTTACACCAATGTTGTTGCGTCAGTGAATGCCACTTACATTAACACCGAGTGCAGATGAATTTCGCATGTTCGTTTACACGCCGTTTGGATGAAATAATATCGGTGCCAATTACCCAATATAAACAGCAAATTTGGATTCGAAATTCTACTTTGAACATCCCTAACCATGGGGTCCGCAGGCCCTTAACAAAATGCCTATTTCTCAGATAAAATCAAACATCACATTACTGTGTAAAAAAACATATTTATTTAATCTATAGCTAAAAAAGAGACAAGCTGATTTCAATCTCCTAAATTTGCAAGATTTGCCAACATTGTAAACAATTAGGCCAACTAAGGTGTGATTTGAAAAATAGTGCCCCCTCTTAGGCCTTGCTCACCAGGGAATTTGCCTGCAGTTTGCAAACAGTTGCAGACCCCTGTTTTAATAAATGTTTCAAAAATAAATGTGCAAAATCAGTGGCTGTACATAATGTTAAACATCAGTTATCACATCGAAATCCCATCAAGTATAATGGGTCATTTAAGTAGAAAGATAATAGAGATATTTTACATGAAAACTACCTTTTCTAAAGATGCTTTGCCAGAAGGTATTGGCATGCAGATTTTCTCCATTGGATGCCAGCGTAGGCAATAAACCAACCTTATACTTTTATTCTAACAGCCGACACCCATAGGATCCCTACCCTAGGTCTGTATTGCACAAAACTGAATTTAATTGTAAATCTGCCGCTCTGTCCTCACGCTATTCTCACCTCTAGGCATTTGTATGAATTTTATCTGAAGACTTAATGCTGAACTAACCCACATATAAAACACATTGCCAACCACTCTTTTATCAATAGAAAACCAGAACTCTTCTGTAAAACATGATTCTGAATTCCAAGCACACTTTTACCATACCCTGTTGGCCTTGCATGTGATTAATAATGCATTAACCTGTTGGGCTGTTGTGTACTGTCTATATTGGAGCCACATTAGTCTTTATTACGAAATAGGATTTTTATAACATTGGTAGAAAGCAAAAAGTTGCTTTGTTGTGTGTTTTTAATTTTGACTTATTCGCAATATTTTGAATTAATCCACTTTTCAAGTCTGTATCTTGTTTTCTTGAATATACCTGCTGTCCCCCACAGCTAGTGTCGATGTGATTGCATGTAAATTAATTCTATGCATACAGCACAAAAAATGCACATCAAGGTATATGGCTGATATATAAATTTGAAATGTAAATGTTTTACCTCAAGTTTGAAGTATTGCTTGTTGGATTGAAGACGAAGCCCAACAGCTAAAGTGTGAAAGACGATCTCAAATAAATCATATATCTGTTGGGAGTGGCTTGACCAGTATTCGCTGGATGGAGATTGAAGACAACCTAGAAAATTTACACAAAGTTTAGTCATGAAGTTTTGTTGACAAACAAGGTTACTATTTCAGCATTGTGATGAAATACCCTACTGCGTTATATATCACAACTGATAATGGATCTACAAGTACAATGGTATACAAACACATAAATTTATCAACAAATTAAACATAGTAATTTTAGTCATGTATCAAAACCAATAATGTTAACTCCAAAAACTGTGGATGTTGCCCACAGGGCTAGAAAAAATGCAAATTTTCCGCCAATTTTCAGCAAATCCCCTAAGTTCCTATGAGTAACAGAAATATTAAACTAATGGATGTTACAAAAACAAAAAAAATCCCGTGAGTAGGACTAATTTCCCGGGAAGGAGCTTCCCCATTTCCCCACTTTTTCCCACCATGGTCGCCCAGTTAGACTTATCTGCTAGTGACACAAAATAATGGAAGTTTTTTGATCAGGAATTCTCCACTTACCTTCTAGGCCAACAATCACGGAAATTAGGTTTATAAATCCACCAGCTGCCTGGAACAAGACTGAAGCTTCACAAGACTTGCTGATAACCTGGAAAAAGTAAACAACTAAATCAAGAAAAGCATTTCAACAGCATAGTACACAAAATTGGGAGTACATTAAATTGACATGTTCAAAGTACTCTGGTAACAAGAATCATAGTTATAAACTAGTTTTTAATGCAACATATGTGTTTTAGAAATATGCAGTGGAAAAGATCAGTGACGTATAGCATTAAATCTTACTTTGCACAAACATTTCAGTATGTCGGTCTTTAATTCAATGCCAGCTAATGTGAGAGTGCTTAGAATGCCAAGCAGTGTTCCCATATCATCGTCGTTACCAGCCGATGCTGGCTGAAGAATAAGCGCCTGTACGAGGGCAAGGGCTGAACTGCGACACTGTGGATATGAGATGGTGTTGAATGCACAACGAGCACCACCAGTCTCGCGAAAAATACCTGGTAAAATATAAGGTGATTTGTTCATTGGAAATTTAAACTGATTATCTTTGCCAGACAAATGCGGATTTGTATCTTGGGTAAAGGAGGGGTAAAAATATTACAAACAACAGAATATCCTTGTCTCTTGCATCTAACATAATATCAATCACATGGCTAAACACAGATTACTATTTACTGAAATTTTGATGGTCACTTTACCACAGTTACTACTCTAATAACAAAACAAGCGATATTGTATCACTGCTGCTGCATCTGTGAAAACCGCTTGTTTCAATACAGATACTCATTAGAAACAAAAATTTGAATTTAAATCTGTATGTATTTGAATCCTCAGGAATTATTATTGTAGTTAAACATCTTTACACATCGGTATTATTTTTAGGCAAAATACAGTGTAAACTTACCAGCATTTACTGAAGAGTTACACAGCATCTCCACTAATATATCCATCGCTAAAATTCCAAACTTGTGGTTTACATCGTTTTTACCCTGCACTGTGCTTGTAGATTCTAATCCATCTGACTCCATATCCGAGCCTTTTAATTGTGATGAATACCTTGACACAAAAATGAAACAATCAGAATGTTTAAACACTCACAAAAATGTGCTTCTGACATATGCATTGTGTGACTCTGTGTTGTTCAAGCATGTGTGCAAAAATTGTTTGTTTACATAACATGTGTCCAATTTCTCATGAAATCTGTATCTCGGGTGCAAGGATGCTGAATTAACAGGGTAAGTTATATAGATTGTTCATTACATCTATAACATCGAAACCAAATGATTTGTTATTTAACCATGAAAACAACAATTACTTTCTGGAAATTACAGAATGGGGGGGGGACAAGACTGGTTGGTGATTTCTAAGAGGTGCCAACAAGAACAAATGATAAAAATCACTTTGTGAGCAAATATATTTTAATGTAGTCAACTTGTGTGTGTCAGTCCCGTGACTAACCATTAAGCACACAACTTACTATTCTGGCCTAGTCAGAATTTAGGAATGTGTTGAGGTTGTTATCACAGACAGAGTTTTACCTGTGTAGACAGTTGACCAACATTTCCAGGAGGCCGACCTCACGGAAAACATCCCGATAAGTTTTCGTGTTGCTTGACAGAATTTTACGTAGGCTCACCAGACAAAATGTGCCACACTCAATATTACTGCAACATACAACATAGGAAGCTCAGTTACTAACTACAAAAAGTTGTATATAAGTTTAAATTTGGTTGATGGTTTATATTTAAACCACAATTAACTATTTCAGTGTTTTAATGAACACACAAAACCGTAAATCACAAAATTAGCATCTTTTCAGCAGTATTTTTTAAACTTTAACACAGGTCTGCACAACATATGACCTAAAATTTGGTAGGCCCACAAGATGTCATGAAAATTTTATACATTGAACCAAGCATGCATTCAGTGGATAAACCATAGTGATACAAATGATTGGTTATTAATTCTATTTCAAAAAGGTGCGATCACATGTTTCATTGTTGCTGTAACAATAACAATGTGTGTGTTATTCTTCGACAGGGCCACATTATATAAACTCACAACTAAACTAAAATGTAGCCATAAAAACATGTTTTCGTTGCTCTTTTCAGTTTTGCACACCTGCTCTAAAACCACAGGCAAGAGCTATTAGGATAAAAATGTTACACATATGTTACGATGGAAGATAATACCTTGTGTCTTTTAACAGCAACCCAATACTGATCAATTCTTTACATGGCACAAATCCTAACGTCAAGGATACATACTCGAATATGGCGAAAAACCTTCAAAATAAAATCAATACTATGTTATATGCTAACATTAAATACACAACAAGTTATTTTATAGTTACAATGGGGAGTATTGGACAATAAATCTATTAGTTTATGATCCATGTGTTCTAAATACAAAGATACAAGCCCGTACTTAGACATTTTGATTACAATTTTGATTTTTGTTGAAATGTAGAAAATGTTTTACACACAAATATTGGCTTGTATCTTCCTATTTAGACTATTTAAACCTGTAAATTGTGTAAACTGTTTCCTAATTATGACAAAAGTTTTAATTTTATTACATTGAGGACTAATTAAAAACCTGTTGGTAATTATAAAAAAAATTTAAGTATCTCTGCCTACTTTGGAAAAACATCTGGCGATTTCGAAGGCAGACCATCAGAAAATGTTGATAAAGTGCTTTGGTTGTACAAAATAAAATAATTTGCTGGGTCACGACAATAGACAGCAAACACAGCATCCAAAACTGCACAACTTAGCAGCTTCGTTTTGGACCGACCGAATACCGATTCAAAAACTTGGAATGCCGGAATGTTTCGGACACTTTCACCTGCAAAAAGATTCAGGAATGAACCCCAGCCATCACAATAAAAAGATGTAGGCCAGTACTTGTGTGTGACAGGTACTGACTTGTATCTTCTTATTAAACGGATAAATGTGTTAAGAATCCAAAATCAAAACGCATAATAATTATACTGGTAACTTAGACTATTATTTTTTATTCAGTAGGGCATTTAAACAATGCCAATCTGTCTAAATGTGTAATTTATTGACAAGTAAGTGCCATATATATATAGTAGGGGTGCTGAATCACTGATGCAGCATCATTTGTTTTCAATATGATAGCATCTGCATTACATCTAACAAATAAATAGTAACATGATCAACAACTAACAGGAGACAAAAAAGCCTGTGTCTCATTAGGCATAACCTCATTTTAAAGTGGGGTATTGTTAAATGAGAAAAAGGCACAATAGAGAAATTGCCCATAACTCCTTTCACAGGAAATTGACTAGACGACATTGAAGAACTTAACAGTTGAACAATTTTTAAGTAAATGTTGTTTTTTGTTACCCATTCCTGCTTTTTTAACTGATTGATGATTTGCAGTACAGTGAACAAACACGCACAAAATATTACCTCGGCCAAGTGGAATAGGAACTTTAAAGTTGCTTTGTGCAGCGGTTTGTACGAAAGGTTCCACATCAAGATCGTTAAATCCACAAGTGGTAAGTCTCTCTAATGCTGACACAACATTGATTAGTCCATCATAGTGAGACTGACTCTGACCAGCAGCCTCCTCCAACCTGCATTTGACAATCATGTTTATTAGCTTTCAAGTGCAATGGATGAAAAGGAGATTTTTGAAGGGGCCGTGCACCATGTGAGTCAACTTCCTTTAGGTGACAAAGTTTTATCTGGTAGACGAGTGAGTGTGGCTGCCAACCTGTACCTTTTACATTCAACAGAATTTGAGGTTCAAAAGGCAATAGTTAAATAATTTGGGGTTGTTTATAATATAGCAAACAGCTTCGAAGAATAACAATGCACCAGGGCTGCTAATGAATGTGGCTGCATTGATGCCTTACAAAACTGCTGGTAGTTTTTCGATTTTTTCTGTTTTGTGTTTTAGAGCCAATTAACATGCACATAACATTCATGGAAAGATATGTTTTGTCTTTCTCGGGGTTGGGATTATTCTTTGTTAATTCTAGTGTGTTTATTGATAAATGAAGTCTTGTTCTTCTTTAATAAACTTACATGCCATCTAGCCATTTTTACCAAATTTAATACAGCCAATGTAACACTTTGAACCTGCCAGGAGCATTTCAAAATATAAACAAAACCATGGCAATACATTACCAAGATTAAACCCAACAACTTACCTTAGCAGAAATTCGCCAACAAAGACATAACCTTGCCATTGG
>QXVZ01015941.1:0-13029 GCA_008931825.1 Phallusia fumigata | reverse complement strand
AGAATGTTCTCGACTGGGTCGGGGGTGCTGTCGACGTCTGATGCTTGCGTGTTGGTACGTAGAGCGTCCGATCCAAATGATGACTGCTTCTCCAGAAATTTTCTCTTTCTTTAAAAATAAAGTTTTATGTATGTATTGATTTTATTTTCTTCGAAGTCATCGTCCATAGGGCAAAGTAGGCTGCGGAAAGAGTAGTAAATATTTTGCGGGGGTGCAGTGTGAGGTGCAGATTGCCGATTGCGATGAAAAGGCGGTTAAATTTATAATGAATAAATGTGGCTTCGAAAAATTGGAGAAAATTGATAATGACCTTTCTAAACTCGAGTTGCGAAAGTCGAATATCACTCACATTCTCCCCATTCTTGCTGTTTAAAATACAATATAAACTCCCACCTAAAACGAGAAAGCAACTTGTCCACTTTGGAGGGCTTTTTGGGGGTTACATTTTTGATGGCCTGTTTGCTGAAGTTGATAACGTGGTTGTGCTGTTCTGTAATCACCTGCAAGTTTTGGGAACGAAATATTGGGTTAGTGTTGGCTTGGTAGAATTATTTTACTTTAATGGTAAAAATATGCTTCGAAATTAAGATTTATTAGTAACCATTGTCAACTGCTTCGGAATTGTAGTAAAACATCGCCATGTCATATTAATCTAAGCTACTTTAATTATTTAGATTAGTTATTCCATAAAACAAGAAAATCTGCACCAGCAAACAAGAAAATGACACAGAATTGCTAATTGTAAAAACACACCTCAGCTGATTTAACATTTAAAGAGCGACTTGCCTTCAAACTCTGAGTATCAGTCATTTTATTGTTGTACAATATAGTNGTAAAAATATGCTTCGAAATTAAGATTTATTAGTAACCATTGTCAACTGCTTCGGAATTGTAGTAAAACATCGCCATGTCATATTAATCTAAGCTACTTTAATTATTTAGATTAGTTATTCCATAAAACAAGAAAATCTGCACCAGCAAACAAGAAAATGACACAGAATTGCTAATTGTAAAAACACACCTCAGCTGATTTAACATTTAAAGAGCGACTTGCCTTCAAACTCTGAGTATCAGTCATTTTATTGTTGTACAATATAGTTGAAGAACAGTTCACAGATAGAGTTGTTACCGCATTGATACCTTGCCATGTAGTCACGGTCCAAACTAAAGCAATAAACTTTGACAGATCGTTGCACAAGTTGTCAATAAAACACGAGCTTTTATTGATTTCAAAACGAGCTTTTAACACCTGCATTGTTTGCATTGCAACAAAAAAGTCAATAAACAAAACTGCTCGCGAGCACGCGGAACAGAATTTTAAGCGAGTTTTGTAGATTCAAAAGGTTTAGGGAATACATGTAGATATTGGTAAAGCAAACCAAAGATATAATTTAACACTGTGTAAAATTTTTGTAGATTGTTTGATTCAACCACCAATGAACTTTCCTCGTGTTGTGTCGATTTCCAAAAAGCATTGCAGCGTTGGATCATAAAAAAACGTTGTGCCCTACTCTGCTAGCTTTGGTTTTGGAAAGTCCTGAATTGTCTGAAATAAACAACGCAAGCAGATCATATTTGCCAAGTGGGTGTAATCAGTGCGGTGCTTTACGGTAGTTAATGTTTAAAGCATTTCGAGAGACTTAGAGCTATTGCGACATTTTATAAATTGCCGTTCAAGTGTGACGTCAGTGCTTCACTGAGTGTAGTTAAAATTTAAAATAATCTATCAGTCATAGGCCCGGAGGCTGCTCTTTTGACAGAAAATGTCTTTAATGATCTTTCTTTAATAACTGGTTGGTTTCTTTGGTTAACGCTGATCAAATTTGGTTCTCGAATGTTTGTCCTGACAAATATACTTGTATAAATTTATGTGTCCACCTTTGTGTTCTGCTTCTGTTGGTACTGACGTGATCAAGTTTATATATGCACAGCTCTTTATATTGTGGACACATAACAACGTAGACACAACTCACACACACCAAACAACTATAATGCATTTGCCTGCACTTATGCACCCCCAAGTCCTTAAGAATAAGAAAAAATATAGAAGCGCCCCCAAAACCTGTGTTTGCAACATTTTAGATCTACTGAAGGTAGGCAAGTTGTGTAATCGAACACTTTACTTCGAATACGCTCGAAAATACGATACGGTTGTTATTTGCCAACAAATTCTATCGCAACTCTTTGCTTGCAGACTGTTGTTGACACAATTTGCTTTTGTATTTGCCCATCAAATGCACACGACAAAACAGCAAATGTTGCGACAGAAATATTGACAACAGCAAGCACATTGTCAAACATTTCAATCCCGATCTCAAGTGGCTGCTCCCCTTATCTAACTTATATTTACCAGACAAATATGTGAACTTTGGGCTTGTCACGGGATCGAATTGGTCGATGGTTTCCGACGCACGTTATAACAGTATCACATACACTTCACTGTAACTAACTTTTACACATTTAAAACTGACCGTACGGCCTAGGGAGTGTCGCTTAAGGTAAATAACGGTTATACCCAAGGAACGACATAGCATCAACATTTTAGCCGCATTTTAGACTTTTTACAACATAAAAACGCAAATTACTTAGGCAAGTGCTGTGACATACGGAAATATTAGAAAATGAAAAGGACGATATACAAATACCTGGTAACATACGTCATTGTCTCAGGGACAAAGCAGATAAACCAAACAAAAAATATAGCTAACACCGCAGCATACATCAAGATCATATTGCTTTCAGAAAAAAAAAATTAAAACAAAAAACAATTTAAAAATTGCCAAGTGTCAGTGCAAATTGATAAAATAATAGTACGCAATAACACCCCAGAAAATACTTATCTTGACAGATGTCTCTTCAATCCCCGAGACACAACTCAATCGTTTCGTGCTTACTGTAAAAGGTTGTACTATTAGACCAATTGTTTTGGGTTTCTGAAATTTGCCCATGGTCGCTGTTCNGATTAAAAAGCAAGAGGTAACTTCCTAGTGGTGATAGGGTTTGCCATAAAACATTTTTTGGGGCTTAATGTCACGAGAGCTCTCCCCAGCGCAAAAGAATGCTATTTAGCGAAACAGGTTAAACAATAACCCAAACTGCCACGCGTTGTTGATGACCCAATAACGGTTAACGTCAAGGTCAACAACCAAACATGCACAAACCGAAAGTGTCACGTCAACAGCTAAATCTGAGAGTCAATGCAGGCAATGCCCAACATTTACAACAACTAGTTTTTGTACCTCGCATTTCCTAGTAAGATGTTCGCGTTGTTTCTGTGAAAAGGAAGGAAACACTTGACTGAGGCAATCGTAAATGGCGAGTAATCGAACCGGAGCGATGTTCCCAATTGCGTTTTGAAAATCTAAACGCTTAATCAGCCACACCTGCAAAAAATCAAAGATATTTTTTGTTGGTCAAAAACATATCTCCCCAAGATGTAAATTTGTGATAGTCCTTTCATGAACAGAGAAACATGTGCAATGCTTCTGGCGTTGTACAGGCAATCGCTTAAGCCTCAGAAAACGTGTCGCGTCAGTGTGTGTGTTATCTTTCTTTGTGTTTAACTTCGTATCGGTGCGTATGCGTGTCCGATCTCACAAGTTTAATCATTTTCCACCCTCGTGTGTTTTTAAATCGCTTCTTGAGTGTTATTTAACCTGATAAATACGAATAGGATGTCGGAACGTTGGTGCGCAAAAATGCGTTTGGAAATAGAGCTATCACAAGTATATACAATGCCTGGCCGCAACAGCTTAAATCAAAGGTTTGCTGATAGAAGTTCCTAGCTACGAAACGGGATTTTATTGGAACACCATTATTTGGGGCTTTATGCAATAATTACTTCGAGTAAATTCTTGTTGTATTTAGTTATTATGACTACATAGCACCTTTCCACGCTCTTTACATATGCAGGTTGAAACATGCAATGAGTTGAAAAAGAATTCCTCGGCACCCAAAACATCCCACTTGGTGGCGTTTGGTTTCGACCCACAAGTCGCCACGTCGCAAACGCCTTCCTTGCGTTTTCTGAATTCATAACATCCTGTCTCAACAATATACAAAATGTTGCCGCGACCACGCTCGCTGAAAAGGCGAAAACCTATGAAAATGAGATTTGGTAGTGAACATTTAGAAAAGTTTAATACTGCATACAGATCTACGAGTTGTAACTAAAAATTACCTTCCGGCGTTATCTTGCACTTCATTTGATCAACGACTTGTTCTATTTTTTCGAAAGTAAACATTCTGACAAATTCACTTGGAAAGGCTTGGATAATACGTTCTCTCACATCTCTGGTCATTGTATGCGTGGCGTTTAAAATTTGTCCTCTTAAAAACAAGTTTTTCTCATTTAAAATACTTTTTAACAAACTTATTCACAAAATTAAACGACATGAAATGTTTGTTACAGTGCATGGTTGTATTTGTACCCAAGTTCAATTTAAAAGAATGTTTTGGTATGGCAATGGACATGTAACTGCGCAATTTTCTTCCACAGAATTCTTTTAGTCCTTTACTCTTAACAACATAGCAAATCTAGCCATGGTAAGTTATTAAACTAAAAAAGAGAAAAACATTTTTATGTAAACATGCCTGATGTGATCCTTTGACCTTTGCGTTTTTGTTTCTAGAGCGGAAGTATTTTCAGAAACGAGTATCGCGTTACGTTGTTGAAGCCTTTTTAACTTGGAATTTAAAAGTTTGTTTTCCTCTGACACCTTCTGCAAGTTCTCTGTTAGAAATGCATTGTCGTCATTGGCCTTTTCGAGGTCGTTTGATAGCTGAAACAATTAATTTATTTCTGGTGACAAGGACACGAGCACTAAGAAACGATTGATTTGTGATTTGTGAAAGATTGATTGGTACCTCGACATAGAGATCATAGTAGTTCCGACGATGCTCACTTTTTTTCCTCAGGGAATTGAGTGCTGTTGTGTCATTTTTTACTGTTCTTGCTTTCTGGTTGCTATTAGGTTTTTCTTTTACTGCGTTTTGTCTGAAAAATAAGAAGTCGGACTGTTTGTTATGCGCAAACAGTTAAAACATTTCTTTGTAAGATGTCATAGAATCTATACTACAAGCCTTGTGCGGCCTCATCATTGGGCTTTGACTAATAATTTTTTATGAGTATTTGCCTACGATTGTTACTTTTCTTAAACACTGGTGATATTCGTATTTAGCCCACCAAGTAAACTTGCTATCATAGTAAAAAGCAGACGTTGACCATTTGCATTTTTTCATTTACCCTAGACGCAAAACCTTTCTTAGTAAAGCCTTCTTTGGCTTATTTCTTTCTGTTCTGTCAATGTCCTCTTGGTTTGTGAGACCATTTCCTTGCAACGGCTTAGTCTCTTCCACGTCATCGTCAAGGTCGGATACGCAAATGGAGCACTCGTATGCATCATCGGAGCTTATCGGCGATTTGTCCGATTTGAACGATACCTTCTTATCATGGGATAAATCGGCTGACAAAAATCCTGTTCCGGCCGCTTTAAACAAAGCGCAAAATGGAATTTGAAAGTGCGATAAAAGACACTTTTTCTACAAAAACAGAGCTAAATGCTAAAGTTTAAAGCTAACTTTTATTGACAAAAGGCTTACCCTGTTCCGAGTGGTAATGAATGACCTGCTGGTCAATAACGTTGAAGTTCTGAAAAGCGATAACATTCCTTGTGTATATTGTTACATCTTTGCTCTAGAAATTCTGATTACTATTTAATGCTTTGCTCAACTATGACAGTATTGATTTTTCGTATTGTTTTTTTCTGGGCACGTTTTTCCATAAGTTAACATTTTTTGACTCACTTCTGCACTATGGATCTCAAATACGTTCGATGTGGAAACTCCAGATCTAATCCGTGGATGATTGTCCATTACAGTTGCTCATACAGAAACCATAACTCAACGCTCATATAAATGTTTGTGCTTGTCTGTCGACACTCAGTCTGCATTGTAACGATCCGAAGTAAAAGCGTTAAAATATCCACAGCGCAATTAGTTAATCATCTACCTGTTGACTAAAGAACTTTATCACGCCGGCAATTGTTTAACGACCAAGACGCAACAAGGTTATTCTTTCCTTTAACAACAGGCAGAAAGTTCAACTTCAATTAGTTGTTATCAAGGGGACCAAATTCCTTGGATGCGTAAAAAAGGTTCAGTTTTGCAGTGTAAATTTGCCCTAAATTTCTCAACATCCGTTTTAGTTAATACTGGGATATGCCAAAAAGCTTTCACGCAGATCAACGATAATAGGCTTTCGTCGTGGGTTCGAATCCCACCCCAGGAAAATTTTTCTAGCCATGTCTTGCTGACTGTAAATGCTTAAAAGACCGACTCTGATTCGTTACCACGCCACTTGTAGGCATGACGTACTGTGATTCAGCTGCAAACACTAATGAATTGGTCTAGATCCTTTTTGTGAGTTGCAAGCAGGTGTACCGCGCGAGAACCAGGTGTAAATTTGTTACATTTATTTCACGTATAGGCGGATTGGGTATTTAAATAAACACATCCGAGTATAACTTGCGAGAAACACTAGAGTGGCAACCAAATACTGCAATGCAGTGCTAAGACTTTGATTCCGACGAGTAGCATTCAAGGTGAATAACATACGTATAAAATGCGTTAACGATGTGATAAATTTTTGGTGCGTACAACTAAACAATCACCCTCCTTTTTCCCATCAATAGAAACACCGACTTTAGTTTACGACTCTGTCAGTTTCTTTTGACCTTTACCACTGCTATACCTATCATTAACTAAAGAAAATACCTAATCATTAACTATTTCTTTGAAATGTGGAACAGAAGCATGGCAAACTAAGTGATTAGCAAATATATGTCCGTTTGCTTTGGCATACCTTCGCTTGATTAGGAAGAGTTGCGCAAAACCTCTTTGGTTCAACTCGACATGCCTTTTTGAAGCATGGCGGGTGCCTTATTACTTGAAAATAACCGACCGAAAACTTTACTAATCTTAATAAATATTGAGAACAACTTTAATTTTGCGCTTTATCTGTTGATCCAAACCTGCTGTTAATTGATATTTCGATAACGTAGAAGGTATTGCCAGAATTATTGCCTGGAGAAGTGCAATGCTGCTTTGGATAATATGTTGCTTAAGCCGACCTGCACTGTATTGGGTTGACGACTTTTTCTATGTTTTTTTAGAAAACGAACCTGACACCAAAACTATAGGAAATGCTAGGATTTCGAACAAAAACTTGGATATTCATACAACATTGACATGTGAGTATTCATCTTTTGAAAAAAAACAGTTAAATGAAAGTTTTGTGCAAACTAGATTAACTATTGCAGTTGAAATACAATGACAAAAGGCAAATACACAGATCATGTGAGTAAACGTTTTGTCCAAAACTTGGTTGTCGGTGACATAATGCAAACAAATACATCAGATCATGTCAGTTAAAATGACATTTATAAAACTTTGCGGCAAACAAAGCTGTCAGCGGTGGTTCAACTCTGTGTTTGGCTTACCAACCACCGCTATAGGCACTCAAGTGCGATTTAATTGATTTGAAATCTTGCGCAATCACTAACTAAACATTGAATAGAACAGGGCTACCCAAACGACCCTTAACGTTTGATGGAAAAAAAGCAATTCAAAACAAACCATTTATTACGACAAGAAGCAAAATCAAATATCAATTTCTTTTGCGCAGTTTCAACATGACAATGTGCGAAAACTTCAAACATATGTTGTTCTTCAAGTTTACAAACTCAAAAATGCGTGCCTGTGGAAGCACTGCTGCGGCTCACGTAACCACTTGTTCCGGTTTTATTTTCATCTAGATTTTCGTTTGCTCCCAAGTGATTTTCCACGTTTGCTTCTATGTTTCTGTATGTGGCATCAAGATCCGTTGAGGTTAAGTCTTCCAACTGCTCGCCCGTGAGTTCATTCAGTGGGATCATTATGCATTGGACTGTCTGCGAAACAATACCGCTACTGTAACCAACGTTGTTCTACTTGGGTATGACTTTGCGTGTCACGGTCGTTTTAAATGGAAAAAATGAATTTGTGCATGCAAATTTTCTTTGGGCCGGATCATGTTACGTTAGGCCACATGCCAAAAGTTTGTGCAAATGCCTTATCACTTGAAACAATTTAGTTTACTTTATTTTCTAAATTCTGGTTTGACACGGTTACCTCTGTTCCGTGGGCAACGTAAGTGTTGCAAAATGTCTTTGATGCAAATGGTGGTGCAATGATCTCGTTTGCTTCGAGAATTTTTCCTCCAATTGTTCCTCTTTTTGACAAAAATAATTATATGAAATATCTTTTCGTTTTACGGAGTAAACACAGACTTACATGGTCATTATAACTTTTCCTTTTTTGACGATGTAAATGTGTCTCGCAGTTTCGCCGCTTGAAACAACTGGTTCTCCATTGGATAACAAAACCACCTCAAAACCAATAATAACATCAATTTAAAGCTTTATCACAACTAAACTAGGTCTTTGTTATAAAATAATACAAATCAATATGAATTGCAAAACTCGACCAATACAAATTGCAATGTGCCAACGCGAGTACGAATGCATTTTTTTTGGAAACATATTTTTAAGTTTTGGGCAATTCGCGTGTGTCGTTTTGGGGGCGTGCATTAACTTTTCAAGACCACATAAATTTGGCTGATTTCTTTATATTGATAGGCTAGTTTAGGATTCAAAGAAGCAAATGTCTAAATTTAGCAGTAAGTGGGTTAAGGCGGAATGATTGGCTGACCCTGGCGTTGTGAAAGAAATAAAAATTATGCATTCACTTGAACTTTTTTTGTTATGTCCATTAGCATTTGTTTTGGAATTCTGGACGTTCTCGGATGAATGGTAAGAAAGCTGCAAATTTCACGAAGACGTGTTGCTCTCATTGTGTCTTCAACCGCTGACTGGAAGTGGTTACGTGATATACACCAAACCTACATAATAATGTAAACCTGTGTTTAAACAATTTTTTGGAACTGACACTCATACCGTTGAAGGTTGAACACATTTACAAGAGTAAACGTGTTTTGCCTTGTAAAACATTTCCTCGTCGTTGAGCACACTCCAATCGTCACTGTCAGTTTTGATTTTCGCACTTTCGCTGTTGGAGAAATCGCAAACCCCCAGTTTCTTTTACAAAAAGAGTTGCACAAGAAGAGCCTTCTTTGAACAGTTGATGACCTAAGAAAATGTTTTTTTTGAAAAAGATGCGAATTTTTTAAGTCCTGAACACAATGTCAAGTTAAACTAAATATCAAAGTACGTAAACGTTGACTTATACTTACCCTGCAGCTTCTTCGTGCGTTTCATGGTCTGTGCAATTCGCACAACCCTCTCGTATGTAAAGTTTTTCAAGCTTTGGCTAACAAGCAGAACCCGAAGGAGTTATTTTGGAAAATCATCTCCAACAAATCGCGCTATTCCAGAAGGTCGAATCCTAAGAAAACGAAAAATAAGGCAGTTTATATTTCTAACATTTTCTGTCAAAAGCACTTTTGGTTTGCATAGATTTTATATTACACGACAAACTGCAATTTCTTGTATATTCTGTTGACAATAGTACAAAGTTGACCATTGTTGTTCGACAGTTCTGGTTCTAGCTCAAAAATGTGCAATTGTTTGGTGACAAAAAACATACGTGTTGATTTCTCCTGTGGGGTTGTTGGTGTCGTTTTTTAGTTTATTCTTCTTGGCTACATCTTCCAAACATTTTTGTAAAGTTTTATTTTCCATGTCCTTTTTATCAAGGCAAGCCTGTTGGAAGTGAACTAGAGCTTTCAGGTTTTTATTTTCACATTTATGCTGATTGATATGATTTTGAAGAGTTCCAATGTGATCGTTTTGTTCCATACATTTAAAATTCAGTTTCTCGAGTTCATTACGTGCCTGCAAAATTTGGGCATGTTTGCAATTTTTTAATTAAAAATTACTGCAAAATAGCAAAACCACTATATAACACAAACAGTACTGCAGATTCAAGCTATTAAAATTTGTAAAAAATCGTAATGAGGCCTAAGCGAAAAGGTATTTACCTCAACCAGTTGATTATTCAGACTAACCATATCTGGGTTTTTTCGTCGATTTTTATGGGAAGTGGCAACGTAAGAGATGGTTGTTCTTCTGGAGACCTTTGTTTAAAAACGTTTTAAATTTTGCCCCAAGTACTTGGCTTTTCACACATTTCGTTTGATTATGCTTGTTTTTTAAAAGATTTACCTATGAAAAGTTGTTACTGCACAGTCATTGTCCAAGCCATCAGCAACATTTAACCGGCTGTCGAAATCATTTGGTGGTGAAACTTCAGAGTCAAATGAAACTCTACCGGCGATGCCTGCACCACGAAAACGGTTATTTGTTTTAGATCGTTTAAACTAATAATTAACAAATCTGTAGCAACAAAATCTAAACACAGTGATGTAAATATTAGGTGTTGCGATCACAGGCTATATGTCATTACAAAATGCGATGGGTGCAACAAACTTTCAAAATAACATAGTTAAATGCTAAAGTTAACTATTACCGACATAAGACTCACCTTGTGTTTCCCAGTGGTAGTAATGATTGACTTGTTGGTCAATAACATTGACGTTCTAAAAAGGGAAAACATTCCTTGTTTCCATTATGACATGCTATTAATCCTGACTTATTCTGTGTACAATTGTAATACTTTGCTCAACCATGACTGAATTGATTTTTGCCGTTTCTTTAGACATGTTTTGCCTGTAGGTAACATTTTTTTACTTTAAGCCAACTTACTTCTGCTTGATTGATTTCAATCACGTTTGATGCGGAATCTCCAGATCCAAGCACTGAAGGATTTTCCATCACATTTGTTCACATAAAAAGCAAAACTCAACGCACGTTTAGATGTTTGTGCCTCTCGACACTCTGCCTGCATTGTAACGATCCGACGTAGAAGCGTTAATACCCATAGCGCAATTAGTTACTTATTTACCTGCTGACAGAAAATTTTGAAAATGATTCATACAGCTGTGCGATGACATTTTTGCAAAGTTGAAATTAGTCTTTATTGTCCACCTGTATTTAATTGGGTTCCCGACTTATTTATGCTTTAGTCTCAATGAACCAGAAATGAACTAGTATAGTCTTAATGAACTTGAAAATTGTTTTTGCTTTCAGATATTTCACAGGCCGAAACGGCTGAGAACGCCCAACCATGAGCTGTCGTCATATATATTTAAAACAACCTGCAAGTGCTAACGCTTATCAAAACAGTGGTGACGTAACTCTGTCATGGGCTCAACACCGTGACCAAGCAGTCATGGGTGATTTTACCGATTTAAAGTCTTGCTCAATGAAAACAAAATATTACATGGACGCTACCTTTTCAATATACTCTGTACAAATTAAGGAATTCGTCAAATTGGACTTTCTCTATAGAACCAGTACACGCTGTCGTCGTTGAATTTCGGCAAACATAAAATTGCCTTCTTAAACAGCGGTGGTGCAACGCTATGTTTGACCAACCACCGCTATAGACACTCAAGTGCCATTATGCCATTAAATTGATTTAAAAACTTGCGCAATCATTAACTAAACATTTATTATAGAGGCTGCTGTTTATTTGTGGGAAAATTGGTGTACTCGCGACCTACAAAATTTCCTGAAGGGTCGCGTTCCCTAATTTGGAAAAACCTGCTATAGAGGCTACTACTCCAGTACATCATTACAAAGATTGCAAGGGTTTAGGCACGATTAAGATATGTTACAAACCGGACATAAAAAATATGAAACGTAGGCCGTTCTAGAAAATCAAATTTATCTCTCCAAAAATACTTGTTTGAGTTCTTAAATTTGAATCAAACACATATGACACACTACAGATCATATATGATACACATGACACAATACAGATAACAAATTTGATGAAAACAAGAGAAAAGTTCTACCATTTTTTATAACAAAACACATTTGAAATGTTGTTCTTCAAGTTTACAAACTCCGAACTGCGTGCCTGTCAAAGCACTGCTGGGGGCATACATAACCACTTGTTCCGATTTATATTCTTTTAGATTTTCTTGTGCTTCCAAGTGATGTTCCACGTTAGCTTCTATGTGTTGCTTATTGCTCGTAAACACCATATTACTATATTATTTTGCACAGGCCCTTTACAACTAATAGGTTCTATTGTTGAATCATCCTGCTTTTTATTTGCACAAATTTAATAAGATTTATTATTATACGCACACGACAAAAAAGAAAGTTTTTCAAAAACATATTGCCAACAGCAAGCCTATTTGAGCTAAGTCTTCCCTCATCAACTGTGTTTTGTCGTTCTGGCAGTCGGTGATCATTTTGGGCTTGTTTGAAGAAAGCATGATTTAATAAACTTACTAAGTTACTTAAAAACGATTTATCTCATTCATGATGCAAATTTGACACATTTGAAACCAGATATACGTTCTTGAGAGCGTGGCTCAAAGGAAATAACGGTAAGACGAAAGTAAAATCAATATATGAGGAATTTCCATTGAGTAGTTTAGTTTCGAGAACATATTGATGCAAATTAGCGCTGTGAGTAAAAGCTGTGAAGGCTGATATACAGAAATATAAGAACACAAATATGTAAAAATAGAAAAATAAAATCATTTTTTGTCTTTTACCTTTGCACCGTGCTGTTGTGCAAGGCAGTGTAAGGTGATTTTACATTTCCCCTATTAGTCTCTGTAAAGCGATTATAGGGGGACCGTGAAACATTTTCTCTTAGTCGATTGTATATCGGCTACTATATGCTGAACGCGAACGTTTCATATGGAACGTTGATTGCGCCTATTGTGACACCAACTCCAATGCTGCTTCGTGTTTTGACAAGCAACATTTGGCGAAAATGTAACACAAACAATCATTTAATTCAAGTTAATTTAATTCCGCGAATCATCAAAAAGCAAATATAATGCAAACAGGCTTACCATACGTCCCGCTTTAGCCGGGACTGTCCCGGTTTAAACGCCTTGTCCCGGCGTCCCGCCCGGTCAGCCAAAATGTCCCGGTTTTTGTTAAGCCG
>QXVZ01015933.1:0-16285 GCA_008931825.1 Phallusia fumigata | reverse complement strand
AATTCTTACAATTTTTTTAGGTGTGGTTTGATTTGGAAAGAGGTAAAATTTATGGGCCATGAAAGAATTTTTTCGAGTGGTTAAAAACTTTTTTTTGCGCCTTTGACCCACAGTGTTCCTATTTTTGCATAGGTTTAATTATTTAATACCAACAAAGAGCACTCGTTTCCTGAACTTGCGTTTGCTTATCATGCACGTCGGGCAAAAGCCCCCTCCCAAGGCTTAAGGTGGACCATCACACCGTGTGCATATTTTTTTGGCAAAACTAGTGCCCACACAATATACACCATAGTTCAGCGACCTGCGGCTCGTGAAAATCTTTAACATCTCTTTAAATGCTATAACTTGTCTATTGTCTATTCACAAACTGAAACAAGCCATTTAATTGTCATTAAACATTTTTCGTGTGCACAAACTATTTTGGAAACACTGAAATGGTAATCCACCAATACCTTGAGAAGGTCGAGAGCGAATTCCACACCGAAATCGAGTTTGTCAATCTTCGAACAAACGCTGTTGAGCGGCTGTCGAGGTAGCGTTTTCTCAAAACAGCTCGAAAGAGGTTCAAAACAGGGTAATGTTTCTAACTTGGGCCAACTTGTGACGTCAGGTGTCCCAAGGACCTGTGGTTAGATAAAATCAAGGTGTTAATACTCGATGTAACCGACTGTTTGGTTTCTAAAACCTATGAAAAGCCAAAAATGTATCATGCAGAAATATGGTCATTCTGATGGTGACCTATCGACTAAGTTTTTCGATTGGACCTCAGGGATTCTACGAATTTGTCAGATGTAGTTTACAGTTTAGTAAACGTTTTTCACCACGAATGTTTGGTCATGCATAATAGGTGTCAATTTGGCAACATCATACCCAAAGTCTTACAGTTGAAATGAAAATGTAGAAATGCGAGTATAGCGAATAAGGTATCAACACGCCAAACATGTTTTTTGATGTTCATAGGTCAAGCTACATTAACAAACTTAAAAAAAATTCGATCAATGAAACCCTTGAGTATTTCCATACAGCTCAGAGTGTTCAATATCATGTAAACTCATTTGATCGACTTTGTGCTCAACTCAGCCCTAAATCGATAAGAAACACCCATCCTTGGGCAACACCAATTTTGCTCAAACATTAATAGCTAAAAAAGCAATCAGCCGTTCACAATATGCGTAAAATATCACACAGCAATATTGCTTTGTAATACGGCTACAGGCTTGATGCGTAAGCGACCTCGGATAAACCTGACCTACAGGACAGCGTGTTGTGACTTTTCTGAGCTTGTTGTGACATGTTAATCACTCGCGCCGTCAGCTCGTTGGCGAAAGATTAAACTGTCAACGGCGAGCTGTTAATCAATCAAGAAGCGCTGCTTTCCTTGATGGATATTCTACTCCATAAATTAAGTGTATCCTGAGATTTACCACATAGAATATTAAGTCATTTTAGAATACCATATGATAAATTTTTGAAATCCAGAGTTTCCTTCGTTGAAAGTTAAATCACCATTTAAAAAATGTGTTACATTTTCCTAAAATTTCCTAAAAACAAAATTTTGTCCCTTTCGCCCAAATCTAAAACGTGTTAAAAAGCATTGTTTTATAACTGTTTAAATCCAAAATTTAAAAAAATTGAGAATCAAAGTTCTGTTTTATACATCCCCATCTGTGTCGTCTAACTGCTAGCCTAGCAGTTCTTAGTATTGCTTTCGCCAGAATTTCAGAAAACCTTTCAATTTCGATGCAGTTTGTTTAGCAACCTCGAAGACTACTTGTATGTGGGGACACAAACAATACGTAGACTATACATAGTACCAACAATGTAAATACATTTTAATGGAAACGTTTCAACAATCGCTGTTGTCAGATAAGGGCACATAATGACGTTATGCTTAAAACCGGGGGGTAACAGCCCATCAAGCCATATATTCTGGCCTATCAGGTGGTATAACGAATAAGTGCATTAGTTCGTTTTCCTTTTGTCCGTTTGCCAAGGACTTGACGCGTGTGCAATTTGTTTACTAGTTCTTGTCCACACTAGAACAGACAAACTCAAGGAAGAATCTGGACCGTGGACTTAAACAATTGCCGATCCTGGTTTAAACTTAGTGAAGAGAGAAATGGCCTTTGTAAAACGTTCCAGCTAAAGGTAGCCATTAACGGTTTATTAAGCGTAGAGAATTGGTTGCGTGTGCTGTAATTACGGAAAGTGGGCGGGCATACACTGTTTCGATTAACCGCAGTGACACTTTTGAACAACACACCACTCAACACCTACTTAACGATGCTTCCTACCTGAAATATGCGTTCCAGTTGATCTGCGGCGTCAGAATGACCTGGAAAAACGGGATAGCCGCTTAGCATTTCCAGGAAGATGCATCCGACTCCCCTGCACAAAAAAAGTTGTAATTGACAAGGTGAAGTAGGACATAAGAGGATAGTTCGTTCACGCGATATTAAAAAATGACATCATTCTTGGTTACAGTGTAACGGACTGGTTTCAGTGGGTATATGCTTAAACCACGTAATGGCTCGTTATATCAACAGCTCGATTGAACATATTGATTGTTCGCCGCAAAAATGATGACATGAATTTTTTTGGAAAACCGGACTGCAATTCCAAATATAAAGCCACATTGACTGTCAGTTCCCCTATCTGGACCCGCAAACAGCTCGCATCAACACAACGTAATTAAATTCAAAGTGACGCCGTGGTGAAAGAAACAAAAACGCAATTCGGCAGCTAGGTCACAAAATCGGCCTTTGTGACATGCAATCGTTAATTCCTGGGTAAGTCACTTGTGATTCATTGCAAGGGGCCTGCTGGATGCATGCTTGTAGCAAAAACGCCTTGTTTACATTATGTAATGACCAATACGTGGTCATCACACGAACTAAAACGGAGACACATATGTTAAAAAACTGCAATGTTGACCAACTGCAAACGTGCCATGACCCACTTAAGTCAGCAATTTCTAAACAGTTTGTGCAAAGCGACAAGGTGAATGCAAAGTTTGCACACTGGGTACAAAATATAATGTAATCTATGAAACATTGTAGGGATAGTTAATATTGACCTATTACATTTTTGCATTTTAACGTATTGTTTAACGATTTCACATTTTAGCAATAAGGCTTGTTGGCGTTTTGTTGTTGGAATCAAACTGTAATTTTAATCCTACATGACCAACAGCTATCCGTATCACAATGATTCAGACCGATATGTTGCCTATGATTGGTTAAAACCTATTTAACCTAAAAATTATAAAACCGTATGTAAGTTTTTGGCGGAGTAATTAGGAGAAGGGGATTTTAACCAAACTTTTTGGTCTATCAGTGACGAGTGGAGAAAGAGCTGATCGCCCTAATGGGCCTTGAGTGGGGGATAAACTGGATTTCATTGATTTTGCCCGTGAATCGGACTTCATCGCGTGACAGGGCGAGTAAGCCTCAACTCGTATTCTGATTCGGAACGCGGTTACTGAAAGTACAAATTACTTGCCAACGAAAATACGATTGTCGTATTGACTCGGTTTGTTGCTTTGTGCCAAGATCAACATTGGTGCAAATCGATTTTCGATGTGCCCATCACGTTTTATACACTAGCTTATGTGAAATGACATTGTTCATCATATCTACAGTAACATAACAATAGCTTTTAAGTTACCATGTAACAAAGCTAAAGTTTTTGTTAGGATTTGACTTAGATTCGTCTGCATTTTGTTTGTTGACATGTTCATTTAATAACAACAACCTCTTAATCTCAAGTGTCCGAAGATATAGCTAGAATACATCCCCTGGGGTAATAAAAGTGTTAATGAAACTGCNATGTGAAATGACATTGTTCATCTTATCTACAGTGACATGACAATTTTACCGGATGCTGCCATTTGCAGATTTTTGAAAACGCAGTTCGAGATACCATATAACAAAGCTAAAGTTTTTGTTAGGATTTGACTTAGATTCGTCTGCATTTTGTTTGTTGACATGTTCATTTAATAACAACAACCTCTTAATCTCAAGTGTCCGAAGATATAGCTAGAATACATCCCCTGGGGTAATAAAAGTGTTAATGAAACTGCGAGACAATTACCTACTGCATGTGATGAGTTGACGTACTATGATGACGCGTCAAGGTTTAAAAGCTATATCGAGACTAAAAGTGTGCTTCTGTTACTCCCATCTAATGAATGTTTAAAATGATGGGCAAATTTTGCAGAAATATTCTGGCAGTAATGTTTTCTCATTCGTTGCGCTTGGGGATTTTGCGCTTGAGTTCCTGTCAATGCTCCAACGCGCAGACTCAACACGAAGGATTTTGACGTTGGCTAAACCCCGCGTAACCTGCCTGCCTGGTATAGAGCTGACGTTAAACTCCCAGACAATGCTGCAATTGCGATTATTAGCGTTGCATAAATTTAAAGAAATATTTAAAAAAAAATACCAGCTGCAGATACAGTGCTTGCAAGAATGATGGTTTTTGAACTGATAATACAACAATTATACAACAAATATAACAAAAATTTTATCGTTTGTGTTACAATGTATTCGCTACATACAAACTCCCTGGCAGTTTTTTTACTAGGCTCCTTTTTATTTACGGTTTTAACTTTCGATTTTGTGATGTTGTCTCGATAAGTTTCCACTACTCCCACTTTTTTGCATGGTAATATAGTACTGAAAATGAAAAATATACAATAATGCACTGCGCAACGCTTTGGATTTTCGAGAAAATTGACTGTGTTGGGAGTCTATCGCAAACCAACAACAAACTTTACGAGCCACACGATGTGTTTGCTTCATGAGCGTAAACGTGGGTTTCGTAACCGCCTGTTAGAAACACAGCTGCGTTGCGCAACAATGCTCTTTGTTGTATGTCAAAGGGATTTTGTGTGCAACAAAGCTCTGGCGATAAAATGCATGCAATTGGTAGAAATACAAATCGATTTAGTTTTCCATAAGTTTGACAAAATGTTGCTGCTAAGTATCATGTAATGTTACTGGGGGTCCCAGTTATTGTTGTATTCTTTATAACAATCTCAGAGAAAAAACAAAGCAAAAAAATATTTAAAGGTTAACCAACTCACCAAATATCAAGCGATGTGTTGTAATTTCTGGAGCCAAGTAGGACATCTGGTGGCCGATACCACAAGGTAACGACTTCATGAGAGTATGTATTGGTGGGGATGGATTTCGCTCGAGCCAAACCTAACCACAATTAATGCTTAAAAACAGTAATGCATTTAAAATAGGCAAGTACTAATGGATTTCTAATGGCAGATAGAAGCTAATAGTTTGATTTGCCAGTCAGGGAGTGTTGGGAAAATTTGATGTGAATAAAAAGCATTTAAACACTGGATTTTGCCCTTTTAGTTTACAAAGAAAATGAAAAGCTTTTTAAGTTAGTGTCAACTTTGTGTTAGCACGGGACCATTATTTCATAATTGACTTAATCAATATTTCAACTAAAATTCAATAAACTTTTTTGAAACTTCTCTGGAAATTATAAAAATTTTTTAACATGCTCCAAAGAATAATAAGCATACAACTTAAAAACAACTTTTGCATGCGACATTAGCTTTAGTGTGTTTGAATTTCACTATCACCATGAAAAAAAATCTGCACATGTCGAAACATTGGCAGTTTAAAAACAAATTTGCCAGAAAAATATATGGAACACATTATCTACAACGACCAGTGTGACAAACCAAACTTTGCAGAAAATCACCACAAGCAAACTAACCAAAGTCTGCCAACTTGAGTTCTCCCACTTCACTAAGCAGAAGATTTTGGGGCTTAATGTCTCGGTGAAGAATACGCTGCTTGTGGCAGAAGCTGAGGCCTCTTAAAAGCTGATAGGTGAAAAGCACACAGTTCTGAGGGTGAATTCCGCTTCTGCCGTACCACTCCATGTAAGAACTCAAGTCTGTAACCTGTGACACAATTGACAATAACATACCAACACCGAAATACAATTGTAGACAAAAAACTAAAATATTTAATAAAACAAATTTCCTATTTTATTAAGTATACATGGTAAACATAAAACAGTGGGATATAAAAAAATACCCAACAATATTTTGTGTTTGAAATTGTTGACCAAAAACACTACACTTTATTAACACCTACATCAACAAATCACAGGCAGTGCAAGTAATTTAGTTTAAATAATACAGGATGTTGATTAGGTTACAATCACAAGGTTGTTTGTTTCAATATTACATTTAGCTTTCTTGCCTTTGGCAAGGTCATGTTTTATAATAGATCAACGTCATCTACACTTTTAAAAACCTGTCAGCTTTGGCAAGTTATTTAGCACACTAAAACCATTGTTTGTTTGGAAAGCTGAACAATAAGCATGAGGCTCTCAGAAACACATTAAATCAATTTCCTCAGTTTCGGAGTCCCATTGATTAGGTCTCAACCACAGGCGACTTTGCCAAGATTTTGATCAAAGACAGTTTCGAGCCAGTGACATGCAATCAATAATTAATAAATGAAATATGCAAGTAGGAATCAATGGCAGCAACTCTGTTTTAACAAAAGTTTGAAAACCTGGATAAAGAACCCTATTGCAAGAAATAACACCAGCAATTGTTGCAATATTAAAGTTTTTGTTTGTGTATCATACATACATATAAATATAAAACAATACTTTTGCGGTACTCCATGTGCCATTATAAAAACATTAAGTAATTCTGGCTAAAAGCTGTAGACACTTTTACATTTACATGTAAGTAGTTACATATTTATATACTCTGTCTAGAGGTTTCATTAAGCTATGAAATATAAGACAAGATCATGTTCAATTATTCAGCTCGCAATTACAGGTTTATTTAATCTGAACGGAAATCGACGCAAGAAATTGTCTACCAGTCATGCCCCCAGGAGGTATGGTCATTCACTTACCACCAGACCAAACTGAAATAAATACAAGGAATGTAATGGCCACAGTAAAGTTCTGTTAATGTCAGTTAATTAAAGTCGCAAAGACAACTATACATTTGGACATGTTTAAGTAATGCCACAATGGCTTTTCAACACATGAAAGTAAAACATTGTAAAACATGTTTATAAATTAACAACACTGCTCACAAAATATTTTTTAGGATTTTTTTTGAGAAATTATGGTCACAAAAAAAATAATGCAAACTACCATTTGTCATTGTTGCACAACAACAATGTTGACTATACTATGTTACATTAATTGCACTAAATAAGTAACACATGGCCACTAAGTAAGTAAGCAAACATAACACTGCATTACTAACCATGTACTCGAAGACCAAAGTCAGCATAATGTTTGTGTGTATAATGTCATGGAGTGTTACGACGTTGGCATGCTTCAAAGTCTTTAACAAGGAGGCTTCACGAATGGCAGTAAATGGTGTTCCTTCCTCACTGTTCAGGCAGATTTCTTTCAGGGCCACAAGCTGCCCAGTGTGCCTGACAGATTAGATTCACATTAACAATTTAAACCAATCTTAGCTTGCTTACCCTACCTTAATTATTCAAGACCTCATTAGGGGATACAGTAACTAAGCTGATCATTTTTGCCCATTATTCGGTTATTATTTTGTGCTGTGAGCAAAAAATAAAAACAACATTGATGCTGCACAGAATACTATCTTACTTGCTTCGCCCTTTATACACAGTGGCGTAAGAGCCTTCACCCAAAAGTTCAAGTTTTGTGTAAGTTTCCATTTTCCCATAAGGTGAAATTCCATTGGTCTGTTAAACAAATAAACACAGAGATTCAAAGGTNTCCTCAGTTTCGGAGTCCCATTGATTAGGTCTCAACCACAGGCGACTTTGCCAAGATTTTGATCAAAGACAGTTTCGAGCCAGTGACATGCAATCAATAATTAATAAATGAAATATGCAAGTAGGAATCAATGGCAGTAACTCTGTTTTAACAAAAGTTTGAAAACCTGGATAAAGAACCCGATTGCAAGAAATAACACCAGCAATTGTTGCAATATTAAAGTTTTTGTTTGTGTATCATACATACATATAAA
Source organism: Phallusia fumigata (assembly GCA_008931825.1). Classification (NCBI taxonomy): domain Eukaryota; kingdom Metazoa; phylum Chordata; class Ascidiacea; order Phlebobranchia; family Ascidiidae; genus Phallusia; species Phallusia fumigata. The sequence goes on along the minus strand of QXVZ01015933.1, from coordinate 8,268 downwards.
TACAAAACAATACTTTTGCGGTACTCCATGTGCCATTATAAAACAAGTAATTCTGGCTAAAAGCTGTAGACACTTTTACATTTACATGCAAGTAGTTACATATTAATATACTCTGTCTAGAGGTTTATTAAGCTATGAAATATACGACAAGATCATGTTCAATTGTTCAGCTCGCAATTACAGGTTTATTTAATCTGAACGGAAATCGACGCAAGAAATTGCCTACCAGTCATGCCCCCAGGAGGTATGGTCATTCACTTACCACCAGACCAAACTGAAATAAATACAAGGAATGTAATGGCCACAGTCAAGTTCGGTTAATGTCGGTTAATTAAAGTTGCAAAGACAACTATACATTTGGACATGTTTAAGTAATGCCACAATGGCTTTTCAACACATGAAAGTAAAACATTGTAAAACATGTTTATAAATTAACAACACTGCTCACAAAATATTTTTTAGGATTTTTTTTGAGAAATTATGGTCACAAAAAAAATAATGCAAACTACCATTTGTCATTGTTGCACAACAACAATGTTGACTATACTATGTTACATTAATTGCACTAAATAAGTAACACATGGCCACTAAGTAAGTAAGCAAACATAACACTGCATTACTAACCATGTACTCGAAGACCAAAGTCAGCATAATGTTTGTGTGTATAATGTCATGGAGTGTTACGACGTTGGCATGCTTCAAAGTCTTTAACAAGGAGGCTTCACGAATGGCAGTAAATGGTGTTCCTTCCTCACTGTTCAGGCAGATTTCTTTCAGGGCCACAAGCTGCCCAGTGTGCCTGACAGATTAGATTCACATTAACAATTTAAACCAATCTTAGCTTGCTTACCCTACCTTAATTATTCAAGACCTCATTAGGGGATACAGTAACTAAGCTGATCATTTTTGCCCATTATTCGGTTATTATTTTGTGCTGTGAGCAAAAAATAAAAACAACATTGATGCTGCACAGAATACTATCTTACTTGCTTCGCCCTTTATACACAGTGGCGTAAGAGCCTTCACCCAAAAGTTCAAGTTTTGTGTAAGTTTCCATTTTCCCATAAGGTGAAATTCCATTGGTCTGTTAAACAAATAAACACAGAGATTCAAAGGTGTTGCTGTGACTTTGTTTGACTTTTAAAGGGTCCATAAAATATTACTCAATTATTAGATTTTTTTATGATAGTGTTATAGGAAACACAGACCACAATGATCTGTAAAAATAGGAAAACATGTATATGCACCTCAAACAAGAAGGAAAGGATAAGCAGTAATGCATTTTATGGAGATAACTAAAATTTGGAAATGTACACAAAGATAAATGCAACTTACCCATACTGGACTCGAATGGCGCCGTGACAACTTTTCATGTTTGTTTAACTTTTCATGTGGCCAGGCATCGGAGGTGGTTGCAGACAGAAATCGCTTGCGCAAGAGCGACTCATCGATTATTTCCCCTTCCATTACAGAAGAGAGTTTTGTTACCGAGAGATTTGCTGTCAGAAAAAAAGGAAATTATTGAGCTGTAAAATCCTGCTTTATTGTCTGCGCGCATTTAGCTGTATATCCACATGCAGTACCCAGTCAGGTTCCTGGAAAGTACATGGCAATATGCAGGAAATGCAAACAACACTGTTCAACAGACTGGAAATGTCAATGACATCAGCCAATATAATGAAATTTAGTAAATAGACTATGACTGTGTTCACATACATCAGAAATAAAATTTGTTTCGGGAAATATAGGTCTCCTATTAACTTATTTTTGGGGGTCTATGAGGGGTTTGCCAGCATTACAGAATTTTTGTCCAGTTGCTAAAACTTTTGCGGTTTGTCACAGAGTTTGTTTGATAACCAAAGCCAATGGTTGCCATGCTAGCCTCCTGAAGTAAATCAAATCACTAAATAAAGTCTGCATTGTATAAAAATTTTGGGATTTACCTTTTCCATTGTTCTGGCTACTCTGAGCCAAAACAGGTTCAGAGGCAATTTTGTGATCGGCGGAATAAAATTTTAACGGCGCATCATTAATCGGAGAAGCAGAATCCACCTGTAAAAACATTTAAGGACTGAATCAAGTTTGCAAAAACAACAAATAACGCCAGGAAAAAGACATACCCCCGGAGCTTCAGAATCTCCACTAGAAGCTGAAACAACAAGGATAAAGATATTGTGATACGGATAGTGTTTTTAAAATTTTTATTTAACTATGTTGCAGTGGGTAACAATCAATTGTGGGGTACATACCAACAAATTTCATTGAAGAAGTCAAAAATAAATTTAAAGTATTACTGTCCTTATGTTTCCAGAACTTCTACAAAAGCTTTAGGTTAACACTAAAATGTGATTTAAATGTCACATTGGACAGTTCTGTTATTTGCACTGTTGTATAGCACCGAAATTAAGTACAATCCTTAACTGAAAACATAATTGCAAAAGAATATACAATATGCTGTGTTGTAAATAGGATTTTTGCGCAAACTTTAAATGTCAGTGAAATTTTCTCACATAGTCGGAGCTTTTCCGAAAATCGCCTCTTGAATTTTTTCATTGTTAAACTTGAGTCGCATCCAGTTGATTTTTCATTTTTCAATTAACATTCTGCTCACTATAATTTAGCCTTGAGCAGACAAGTACTGCAACAGTTTTGAACTGAAACCTGCAATCTCACGAAAGAAACAGCTGTTTTGATGTTGGTGTGATTACAAAAACATTACAAATTAAAAGTGTATAATAATCAAGTAAGCAGCAGAAAACAGTGCTTTTTATTGTTGATAAGTATAACCCCAAAACACAGCTGCATTTCAGGGTTTTTCTTCTGGCAAATACGCTAGTTGGTAGTAAATAGACATGCACCAAACCGGCATGAAAGAGCTTAGGCCCTTTTTATAATATTTGACTAAAGAAACAATCAAATTCAAGCAAATCTGCATGAACCTCAATGTAAAATCTACGTGGCGGAATTTTATGTTGCTAATACAAGTGAAGTAATTTTTGATGCTTTGAGACACCCTAGAAAATGCAACCTAGGCAAATCATCAGGCACTTTATGGACAACATGGCAGTAATTTTTAGGCACTTTATGGACAACACCAACAGAGTGTTTAATATGGGTGATGATTTTATGTTTAGGACAACATGGCTGTAATTTTGTTGAAACTTGTGTTTGGTTTGGTAAGTTATTAAACATCAAGAACAATTTTTCAACTCTGTTTCAGCAAGCTCAAAAAACTTCAGGCTGAAACCAAAACACAAAAGCAAATATTTGGATGCAATGCTTTGTCAAACTGAAACTTTGGGTACATCACCAAAACAGCAATGATATCTTTAAAGTTAAATTTCCTGAACTGTCCGAATGTTTTGGAGCCAAACAAGCTGGAAATGTCATCTACGTAAAGCCAAGTTACCCATTTTGACCTGCACTGCACAAAGAGCAGTGCTCCCGATGTTAAAAACGCGGCGAACTTTAAATTCTAATTGTTTTGATCATAATTTTCTGGACCAGTCTACCTTCTTAATAACCTGCACAAAGTTAAAAAACTACAGAAGACTGCTCACTGTGCTGTTTTATATGAAATTCGTAACTTGCAAACTCGCTCTTGGCTAAATCCCAAAATCCCTACTCAGTATACGTTTTATCACAAAAGTTTGTAAATCATAAAATACGTGGCACATAATATGCAGCCAGCACACCCCTTGCTCAGAGGACCAGACAAACTGAAACTAATAACATAAGAATCGTTCGCGACAAACCAAATGATGTACTAACTACTAAACTCACTCGTTGGTCGTTTTTCTTCTGCTGTCTTTACGACCGATTAGTGTTTCCGAAATAATTTTGGTTTTCTTTTTGCTTGCAGGCGTATTTTAACTTCAATTATTATCATGATCCGATTTTGCAAATAATTGTTACATGTTACACAAATCCATTGCAGTATTTACGTTGGTCACTTTGTAGGTAAAATTGAATCAAATAAAATCCTTTGAGCTTCGTAACACGAAAACCTGATATTGCTACTTTTTAATATGTTTTGGTTATAATTTACACGACATTGGCGTAAAAATCAAAATTGTACGCGATTGATATGTTTAAAACATTCCTTTTACGCCGCATATGTTGTGGTCAAACTGATTATGTTGAGTTAATTACATGGTGTCATTGTTGCAAAGAAAAAAAACCCCTAACCTTGCACGTCCGGTGTGCTCAAAAATGGTGTTGTGCAACGATTTGCTCGTACATGTTGCTCTAACCTTAAAGCAGTCACAATCAAGTGTGACGATATTCTATAACATATTTGTTTCATAGAAGCCTGTACGTATGTTATTGTACTGTTTCTGATCACCGAATGCTTGTTTAATTTGGATAATTAAGGCTGATGGAGACTACAACCTGTCAGGATTTCCACTACCAAAAGCAAGGTAAACTGTTTGTTGAAATATACATTTTCTAATGCTGGACAATAAAATCCAAATTTCAGACTTTTGGTTATATTAAGGATTGTGCTCAATGGCGCAGCATTCAAGTTGTGGGATGTTTTTTTGCAATGTGTTTCGTTTCGCTACTTGTTTTACTGATGTTGTTTATTTAATGCCTCCTAAAACAGCTACAATATACAAGTCAACCGATATAACAAAACGGCTTGCATCGATTGAAAACTACATGAACACACACGAAATATAACATGTCGTAACATTAATTGGGGTGTTGCGGTTGTCGGGAGTTTTAAATAAGGCATACACAAATTAAAACACTAGTTAACAAAACAAGTACAATCTGAGTTGTTGGTATGTCAACCCTGTAGGTCGTAGGAATACAAATCGCGGTTTTGTTGGAGTTATTTGGATTGCGAAGCGTGTAGTTTTAATACACTGGTTTTGTTTGAACGCGTGCCGATCTTTGCAAATTCCAAGTCTGCCGCAGACCTCAAACTTTTTTGGTCTGCGATCCTTAACGTTTGACGAAAAAAACGGTTTAAAGCATGCTCTTGTTAAAGAAGTACTACTAGAAAGCAAAATCAAATGGTAATTTTGCATATGCACGACCCCCTGAAGGGTCGTGATTTCATGTTGAGAAATTGCCGTCGGAGTGCGATAGATAGATGTTCTCTGCAATTGCTGCACGTTTTTGTGAATGGGAAAGTAGGCGTTTTGTTCAACAGGAATTTGACTGTTTTTGCACAAACTGTGTACTTGCATACCTTTGTGGAGATGGTTTTGTTTGTTGTCTCAAGTGACATCAATAAAGAATGATGAGGATGTGGGATTGTACATCAGTTTGCATTGTTTATGTTGTTATATTTCTCTCCATTCCTTTGTTAACATGTGAAATACTACCCAACATAGTGTTTATTATGGCTGATGATTTTGGCTACAATGACATTGGATACCATGCAGTGGAACAAAACTCTGCTATGGCAACTCCATTTTTGGACTCTCTGGCCAAATCTTCTATTAGACTTGAAAATTATTATGTTCAACCTATTTGTACACCATCGAGAAGTCAGCTGATGACTGGAAGATATCAGATTCACACTGGCCTACAACATGGAGTTATATTCCCTCCACAACCCAATGCAGTTCCCATTGAGAATATTCTTTTGCCAGAGCAGTTGCGAAGCTGTGGCTATGATACTCATATGGTGGGCAAATGGCATCTTGGATTTTACAAAAAAGAATTTTTACCATGGAATCGTGGTTTTAACACCTTTTTTGGGTACTTAACAGGCAGTGAAAACTATTTTTCCCATGAGAAGTGCTTTAACATTAGCAGTAATAAATACTGTGGCTATGATATGAGAAGTGAAAAAGGCACAACAAATAGTAGTTTTGGTGTTTACTCAGCTAATCTTTTTGCCCAAAAATCCATTGAAGCTATATACAATACTAATCAAGAACAGCCAATGTTTCTGTACATTGCTTTACAATCTGTCCATGCCCCATTGCTGGTCCCTGATTCCTACATCAAGCCATTTGCTTATGTTAAAGATATTAGGCGAAGAACATATTTAGGAATGGTACGAGCTATGGATGAAGCTATAGAGAACGTTACTATACATTTGAAATACTCTGGTAGATGGGAAAACACAATCTTAATATTTTCAACTGACAATGGTGGCCAAGTCATGTACGGAGGAAATAACTGGCCATTACGAGGGAACAAGAATACACACTATGAAGGAGGAATCAAGGGTGTTGGCTTTGTGCACAGCAAGTTGTTCAACTCAAAAATTAGTCAGATATCCAACCGGGAACTTATTCATATTTCTGACTGGTACCCAACGTTGTTAAGCGCAGCCAAGTGCCCTTTGATGCAAGGAACACAGCCATTGGATGGATTCGACCAATGGAAAACCCTAAAAAATAATGCACCTTCACAGCGCTCTGAAATTCTCATCAACATTGATGATTTTAGAGTAGTAAAACCTGGTACTTTAAGAAAGGGTTTTGATATTACTTCATATTCTGCAATTCGAACATACGAATGGAAATTGATAACAGGTTTACAACATATGTGCGATTGGTACAAACCACCGGAATGGTATTCACACAACATGACAGAGGTTTGTGATTTAAATGCATGTGGCGATCAGCTTCTTCACCTGTACAATATTGCTCTTGATCCACAGGAGCGGATCGATCTTTCCAAAAAGTACCCAAATATTGTTGACAAACTGTTAGTAAAGTTAGCTGAGTACAATGCTACTGCTGTGCCCATTCGATATCCCCCTTTTGACCCTAAATCTGACCCCAGTCTGCATGGTGGGTTCTGGGGTCCCTGGGAGTAACATTTAAAAATAAATTTTTGCTTATGCAGTTTACATAAAAAAAAGGTCAGGCCGCCTCTGCTGCAGAGTTGGAGCCTATATTGTAAAAAATGTTATTCCATTCATATTTTTATTTTCCGATATTGGCCTGTGCAATACATTAAAAATGTTGACATTTAAAATTGCTTTTTGTCAAGTTTTTTCATGTCATAGTCATTCAACCTTTACACAGCTTGCTCTCAGAGCCTTTTACTGTGGGATATTTGTTTTTTTTTAACTTTTTCGATCTTTTTCATGAAAAATATTTTTTGAATGTTTTGTTTACATGCCCGTTACTTCGGACATACTAAATTAAATGAATTGAAATTCAAGACGGAGATATAAAGGATGCTTTAAGTTGTTTAAAATTTGAACAGAGCAGCCAAGAAATTCCCCCTACATCCCCAAATACGTGTTTGAACGCTGACTCTTCTGCCCCAAACGCAAAATGATGCGTCGCAAACGATGTGATTGAAGTGTACGACCCTAACGGCGCAACGTTCTGTGTATGGTATCGGCCTGCTATACTTCACACACAAACAAGCTTTTTTTCAGCGCGACCTGGCGAGTGCTTCGCTAACTAAAATCCAGCTGTAATTGCGCAGCGGCAACCTCAATATGTTTACTGTATCGCATTGTGGTAGAAAGTGCGTCACAGCAGCTTTATTTATTGGTTTTTAATATTGGTCCTGCTACTTCGCCGGGACCCGGCGGCTGATATTACGCCATTGCTTAAAGTCCAAAACACTGGCATTTGTGCTTATGTTTGGTTTATAAGGCCAAAACGTTCTTGTTGAAGAGCTCCCCCCCTAAAAAGTTTGTAGTCCAATTTGATGCAGGTCGACCAAAGGTTACTGCAGGTCAACGTATTATTTAATTTGGCTGTGGCGTTTTGACACTTTCTTTTGCCACTTAACGGACAGTGAAAACTATTTTTCACATGAGAAGTGCATGTAGGGGCCACATAACCGTATAACCAAGGTTATCCTAGTAACGTCGTGAAGTGGGAAGAAATATTACTTTGAAATACGATTTCTCAGCTTCAATATAAGCCTTATTTGGTCTGCAAAAGCCTTTGGTTAAAACTTCTTTCCCTTTACATTAATATCATCGCCCACATGTGTTTAATATTGTAGTGTTTACATCAGTTTAATGTCAACAAGTGTTTAGTCAGTGCACATGCGATATGGCGATGTGCCTTTATTTCGCATTTATTGTCAACTGAACGTTTGTCATGTTTTGTAATTACCCTTTCGGTAGAAACTCTACCATAAATCATTTCCGACATTCTCAGACACGCTTTTTCTCGCCGTTGCTGACCTGCCTGACTGCAACGCAGCAAGCGAGAAAGCAGTGTTTTGTGATGTTAAAAAAGGCTCTGTCCGCCAAAATTGCTAGGAAAAGTAGCTTTTGTGTGATATAAACCCGTGTATTTCCTGTTATATCTTATTCTATATTAAATC
>QXVZ01015920.1:0-11215 GCA_008931825.1 Phallusia fumigata | reverse complement strand
CAACAGCAAACATGACTTTGCAGGTAGCAATGGAAAATTAAATTGCATTAAGGTTGGACGTGTATATTTGAAAACTTAGTATTCTGGCTGCTTAAATGAAAAAACGTGCTCAGTGACGACCCCTTGCGGATAGAAAAGCATATAAAAGTTTCCACTGTGGTTCGTACAGCAATGTTAATTTATGGCATCATTATACGGTTTCACAAAACTACATCTGATCTATAAATCGTTTCTATTTTGTGATTGAAAGGCTGCAGATAAACGTTTAGTTTACAATCAAAGGTAAAAGATTACTTGAACAATATTTTAGGCTTTTGATTTATAAGCTGATTACATAGCAACAAAACAGGGCGGGAAGGGCAATCCACGTGAAAGCTCACACAAAAGTGCTATCTTAAAAGCAGGTATTAAGCAAATCCACAACAATATTAATAGGCAAAGCAACGACACATGTTGTTTTCGCAGATAGTTCAACCTTTGAAAAGTGACAAGTATGAGGAAGTTGCATTTTCTCCATTCTACCCAAACAAATCAGGGGTGGAAAAGCCACTAGTGAAAGTGGTCATACCGGATTCTGTGATTAACGATGCTTCAAAAAACCTCGATGACAACATTTACGTTTCTTTCATGTACTTCAACAACGACGACTTATTTAGCTCAACAAAACGAGCGGAGTTCGTAAGTGGGTTAAGTGTCGTTGGCATAGGCGCCGAACACGGGTATGCGGGGTATGCCTGGCATACCCGGGCGAAAATCTCGGGTATGCCGCATACCCGAGAATTTGACCGACATTCGTCATGCGTTATTTACTGTTAGGAAATTCTTTTCAACATTAAACCTTTCGTAACAAACGCCATTGAGCTCAAACGCGGGTATTGTCTCACCACCAGGTAATTGTTCGCATGAGAAACCACAAACACGAGGGAAAGAATGTAAGTAATAGTGACGTCATAGTGAGCCTGTGATGCAATAGCCGCTCTGGCGGGAAAGAAATGTTAAATTTATAGCGGAGCGTTGTCGTTCGTAACAGACATGTTTACATTCGTTCCCCGACATAACTCGTTGCCTTACCCAACAGCAGGTGCTTGCTGGGTTGCGGGACAGAAAATACACGTCGAAAATTATCTACTGTCAGTAATCTCCTAATATCTGTGCAGGTATAAACGTTTAATTCTAACAAAAAATCATTGAAAATTTCCACGCACTTGCTACATGCAGTTTTGGAATTTAAACATTCATTTTTGTGAGTTATGGAAACAGAAGTTCAATGGAGCAATACGGTGTTGTTGTGCAACGGACCACAGGACAATTTGTTTGTTATTCAATGCGGCCTTACCACGCAGGAACATGCGTTTGTTTGCAACAGTAACTAAAGTTTCAGGCGGTAAATTTGCGCTGCGAGAAGTGCTTAAACTGCAAGCCTTAACATCGTCTCACCCTATTAAGCTCCAAGAAAGATATTTGGTATTTCATGACGTCATATAATTTGGCATACCCGAAAAAATTCAAAAGTCGGCGCCTATGGTCGTTGGCATAAATGTGTCGTTGCGGAGTTCGTAAGTGGGTTAAGTGTAAACTTATTTAGACTCAGGAACACAAGATACGAACTTATAAAGTAACCTAATTAAAAACGTAACTGCCAGAGAACTTGTATATGGTGAATAGATTTTACTGCAAACGTTTCGACAATCGTTTTTGTCATCATCAATGCGTAATGACAAAAAGCTTAACATCGAGCGCAAAATACGCGCCTGGACTAGAAAACCATTCGACGCCTACTCGCCACACAATGGTGCGGACTGTTTCCTTTCAAATGCTTTTTTAAGTTTGCACAAATAAACCACTGATTAATATACGCAAGTGAGGTAAAAATGAAAACGTATCGAAACGTTTGCAACAAAACGTATTTTCAACCCAAATTGTTTCCAACATACCAAATCACACGTACCTAAGTAACAAAACAGAGATTGCAAAATTTCAAAATATTTTGTTTACTTTTGGGTGTGGAAATCTATACGTAACTCAAGTTTGCAATAAAACGTATTTTCTATGCACAAGTCTTAATTAAGCTTCGTATCTACACTTTTTTCTGGTTTGCGGTCCACAAACCATATCGAACCATATCGAAGTCAAGCCTTTTTGCCATGTTGCCTTTAAATCACTGTAAACTTGTCAGGTATTAATACAATCGTAATTTGTTATCACAGGTGGTCTCTGTCACAATAAGAAACTACCACCCTGAGACAACGGGCAACTACTTTCGCCTGGTCTACAACTCCGAAACAAGATTGCAAGGTTCATCAAAAGTCGACGGAGAATCACTAAAGGTATACCAAAGACTACCATTTTTAATTCTAACTTCCCGTCCAGGTTGCAAGTATGTGAATGCTAGTTTAGTGAATTCTGACATAAATACAAAACCAAAGCAGACTGACATAGTGCTCCGCAACCATAGGCGTCAATTTCCGGGGTGGCAGGAATGGCAGCCACCCCACTGAAAATTTCTGGGTCGGCAGCCATTATAAAAAGTCTATACTGCCACCCCAGAAATTTCCTGGATTCATTATGACTGGTTTACACCAAACACGTGCAAGGCATGCGACGTAAATTTCTTTTCGTTCATTTAACAACGCAAGAGGAAGTTCCATTTTGCACGTCTCTACGTCTCTTGTGCTATATGCACCATTAATTTAACGATAACAGAGAGTATAATGACGTTATAAACCAATAGGTGCATTTTGTGTAATTCGATCAAGTGTCAGACCGCTTGGACTTAACCATTTCGCCACCCCACACGAAATAAAAATTGCTAAAAAATCGACGCCTATGAATATAGCCATTACCACATTCCACGCAAGAAAACGCACCCCTCCTTGAGCTATCAACTGAGTCTAAGAAGGGTTGCTTGTAATCTGTCTAACGCTTCATATCGCAAACCTCTTATGTTTAAACAAAAATTGCAAAGTTTCCTGTAGGAATAGCCGACGGGGACACAAAAATTCATCAAATAAGTTTCGTTTTAACATAAATTTTCTGCTTACTTTCATTTTCAGTGCTTCTGTTCAAGTAAAGTTGCTTCATTGCTGATATTCGCTCCATCTTTTTCTGTCGCATGCGATTAATTTTGGGGTTTGTTACTTGGTTGTTTGGGGGTGACTTTGTACGGATGCGAATAACTGATCCAGGTGAAATCGATCTAATTTCTGCATAGTCTGGATTCCACATTTGTAGCGGTATGTGTTCTTCTTCGGTTGAATCTGTATATCAAAGATAACTTAATGGTCCGTTACAATGTGTTGCTGTTGTTAAAAAAAACTCATTAAAAAGGTAATGATCGAGAGTAGGAGTAATCATGGTGGAATTTCCTTTTTTAAACTTTTTAAGACAAGAAACAAATTAACTTGCATCTAAACTGTAAAAAAATACAGGGCCTATTCCGATTTTAAACGAAAATTTTAACATAAAGTGAAGAACACATTTGCCGATTCCAACCAAATCATTTTTAACATCTTGCTAATGATAACCTTTATTTCAAAAGCATTTAAACGATGTGTAAAATTAAAGTGTGATGCCAAGCGTAGACCGCTTAGGTCCTAAACTTTGCACTCCATGTGCATTTACGTTTGGGGCGAAACAATCAGGGTTTAAACGTAGCACCTGGGCCTGCAAGGGGCACGTGCACGTCCCCCCAAATATTTTGGTTGATGGGACTTCTATTCATTTATTCCCCTAATATTTTTGATTGGATTATTTTGAAAAAATATATTTTATCAAGCAAGGATGAAACCCAAAATCTGGGTAAACTTTTTAAAGGGGGGTTCAAATCTGGTTGCTGTAGCTTTAAACGATTTTAGCAATTTTTAATTACTATTGCAACAGATAGGCAATCGCAACCTTTTTAACGGCGTTTAAGACCGTCTCAGCTAAAGTGTAACCCATTATTCGTGACATGAAAATCAGTATTGTGACGTCATATCGACTTTCCGTCAATCGATATGACGTGATCTGCACAAAAAATATTCACAAAAATCAAATGTCATGCCAAATAATTTCAATGGATTTGTGCCACTGGCCGTATCTAACCAAATGTTAAATAAACTTTCTAAAGGTTTTTGTACCAACTATATAAATAAAAAACTTCTAGATACTTAGTTCAATATTGCTTTTTTTAAAACTTGCTTCTTAGGGGTTGTTGGTCAACTGGTCGCAGTGCACAACTTGAGATACTCATCTATTGTGTGTGCAAATTAAAGAAATTTGAAAAAAAATTTTTCCAGGCCAAATGAGTAGAAACAAAACGTGTCCTCTGCAGAATGGGCCGACAAAAATGACACTTACATCTGGATTCCGGCTTTGTCGTGGCTACTTGCGCCCATGTTTGGTGGTATACATCAAAAGAAATTTGCTTGGCTTTTGCTGGCGGCAATTGTTGGTCAGGGGAGTCCTTTGTTTGATGATATGTTTCCACTTGATGGTTTGTTTTTGATTGTAGTGAAGCTCCCAAGTTTTCAAGAAATTGTGCATGGAGAATTTCTGTCAAACACATTTATTATCAGTCAACCTCAAAAATGTACAAAAATTTGAATTATCATTGAGTTGGACAGGTACCACAGAGCTTTAATTCCTAACTTTTTACCATTAAGTTTTTAGTTACAAGACGGTCGATTTGTCACCAATTTGATCAGATATTGTGCTTTGAATACTGTCTCAGTCTTTTGTGTTTCATAGCAAGAACTTAAGTTTTATACTTAAGTTTTAATCAGTGGTTCGCAATGGGTTGCGAAAAGTCAATATCACTGACTATAAAAATCTTTTAAATCAGGGATTCCCAAACTGGGGGTCGCATGACAAGTTTGGGTGGCGCAAGTGCACTAAATTACCACTAAAAGTCACATTTACACAAATTACCTTTTATGACTTTTGACACAGAAATGCTACAACAAATACAAAACTTAAGTTAAACCGCAGATAGTATCAGATCAAGAAACACTTGGTAGAAGCAGACAGCAAGCAATCAATGCCTCATGCTTCTTACACAGCAAATATTTTTTTATTTGTTTCATTATTTTCGGGGTTTCATTCTGCTACAAAAGTGCACTAGATTCTAGTCATTAAATTGTTTAGTTGGGCGGAGTGTAGAAATGGCCTTAACAGGATGTACATTTTGAACCGATTATCCCTGTTGATCGCTTGGTGATTGCACAAAAATTTAATAAATCAAAGAGGTCACAGACTAAAAAGTTTGGGAAACCCTGTTTTAATTAATTACTACATATGCTAGTTGTACCTTGGACATTAACACTTTCTGCTGCACATATTTTAACAGTTTTTTCATATTCGCCAGGTGACTTGTACAACATTTCATATGCATCAGTATTGACTGGATTTTCCAACACAGGATTTGACAAAAGGTACTAAAAAGATTCTCAAGAAAAAACACTTACAATATTTGATAAATAACATTAACAAACAAAATGACATTTTTTGTGCAATAGTAAACACATTTTTAGTTTTTATATACACAGACCCAACTCACCTGCACATTAAGTAAAATATTTGCTAATGAAAGACCTTCATTATTTCTCAATCCTTTAGTAAAAATGTCGATGCAAAGTTTTCCAGTCTCAGGATTGACTGAAAATATTTACAAAAAAATATATATTATAGGCTAAATAGATAACTTCAAATTTTGTTGTACAGATACCTTAATTTTCATGCTAATTTTAGAGTAACAAAGTGCAGAAAGTTTATTTTTATAATTAGCCTATGTATTAAAATCTAAACCTGATCTATATTATACTCACTAAAATACAAACACCTTGTTTGGGCAGCTGTTTATTCTTTGGATACAAAATAATTAGAAATATATGTTGAATATTATAGCAAACCTTACAATGGTGATAAATAAACTTCTGATATATTGTGTGAAAATGATAACATTTGTATATTTGCAATGAAATTATTGTTGTTTTCTATAGAGAAAAACGTCTAAATTTGTTCTGTTTTAAAAATTACATTTAATTCATTCATTCATTTAAATGCAGTGATAGCTATGAAAATTATCTGCAAACACAACCAGAAGTTTACATTTGGATTTAATCTATGCAAACCATTAGGATGAAATGGAATAGTGTTGAAGGTTATGTCAGGTGGATCTTCATTAAAATGTTCGGAAAAGTGAAGCATAATGTGAAATTTTCCATGTTCCCATGCACTACCCTTCAAGCCTGTAGAATTAATACCACTAATGAATTGCAATAAATCACAAAATAACTTTTTGTTTCTTATCAACAATATAGTGGCCTAAAAAGTTCGAAAAAGCAACATGCTTTATTCCTCAACACATTTCGGCAATAACTCATGCAATCATTAGTGATACAATATAGCTTGCACCAGACAGGAAGGTATTTATCCACGCAAGTGCGGAGACGTGAAGATAAAAAGGTGCGATGGGTTGTCGCCAATTGTCTAACCTGATAAAACAACAAGATACAGCAAAGGGTTGTTTGGAATCTGATGAATTGTAATTCCCCATAACGGTTCGACACGCAATTGCTGAAACTCTCGCTCCAATAAAAGAACAGAACGGCAGTGCATGTTTTATTAAAGGACTGCTCACGAATGTAGTGTCTTCACAGACAGACGATGTTTTCTGACTGAAAAATACAAGAGGCAAATGTTTGGTTTATATCCTTCAGCGTCCGCTGTATAGTAACTTAGTTACGTCACTAAGCACGTAGGCGCCTCTAGTGATCAAATAATGAAGTGTTTTCAAGAGGGTATGAATGTAAAATTAAAAATCAATACGTAAATTTACAAGAATTAGAGCCAGTTAACGGGCAATTGAACGACACTTTTCAAGTGAGTTGTGGTACTAAGAACAGGGTATACATTTTAGCAGAGGTAACCCAACAGCTTGTTCACAAACAGAAATGCGTTCAAGTAAGTGGATGTGTTCTTACGTTATGTATAGAGTTCCAAATAATTAAACATAAAATTACGAAAAACACAGTTGCATACAAAAATGTGTTAAATTTACGTTTTTAAAGAAATATTTATAGAGTTAAGCAATTATACTGAGTGCCGATCCAAAAGGTCATCTAAATGAATTACAAATTTTGGCTCTAAATATGGTATCAGAGCGCTGTATGAAAGTCCTAAAGTAGAAGAAAACAGTTCGAAGATTCTAAAAACTTAATTTTCCTAAAATTCAACAATAGTTTTGTAAATGAAATAATTTGCCTACTTATTTCTTAACCGCACCGTAAGCTTTGGTAACCTGCTTCTTAAGTGATTACGCAGAAAGGATGTGGAAGATGAAGATCCCTCCTTGTATCTAAACTTAGCNACTGGATTATTATCATATTATACTGTAAGTATAAACAATGTCAAGTGTGATACCATTATAGTTGCATGAAAAAGGTGTAAAAATGTTTTTAATGAAAGCCCCTAATGCAACCACTAATGTAGACAAACTGCGTGATGAATATTGCATCTAACTTTTTGCTGATACTGCATAAATCCAACCCTCTTGTTATACCTATATACTTGTTGCACAATTGCTTTGTATTGTTATTTGTTATAATGTTAAATGATACAAACAGAAATTTGGGATTCAAGAAGGATACAGTTAACATTCTTATTCCCAATGAGTATTTTCTGCCTCCACCCTAAGTTTAAAAAATGTAATTTTATATCATGGTGTGTGTGCAACTCAATGTTTAGTCAAAAGACAAAATGAAGCGTGGAGCTCGTAGAGGTTGCGTTCGACTTCGAGATGCCATCATTGGGATTGATGATGAAGATGACTCAACTTTCACTATCACAGTTGATCAAAAAGTATTTCACTTCCAAGGTGACAATGCCATGAGCTTTTAAAAATAGTTGTTGTAACATGACTGTACTGAGTAATTATGTCAAGTATTTTTTTTTTACCAAGTTGTACACAGTAGAGGAATTTTTACATAGTACATCATTGTTTTAGCAAGAGATGCAGAGGAACGTAAACAGTGGGCTGGTGCTTTGGAAGACACCATTTTAAGACATAGCCATCGTCAGGTGTGTAAAAGGGCTTCTGCTGGATTTTTTCAGAGTTCAATATTCCAAGCCTATATTTTATAAAGGTGGAAACCATGTCAAACACCACACTAGATGAGTTTGACAGAAGGTTGGCTGAAGCTGATGCATATCTTCAACTACTTTTGGAAAACATAAAAGTATGCGTGAAACAACGATGTAATAATTTGTTGTTAAAAATTTCCGATTGTCGTAATTGGTACATTGCAAAGTATTAGAAAGTATTTTGTGACTTTTGTTTAGATTTACTTATTTTTTACCATTTTAATCCTAAACAAACATTTTTTTATTTACATGTCATTAGTTCAGACATAGTTATCCAAATGTATTGAAATTTTAAATGTATACGTATGTATACATATAGGGTGGTACTCATTGGTTGTTCAAAATTTTTAACCGATAGGCTGAGTAATCTGTCTGAAGTAATTGTTTAATTTTATTCCTTTTGTGATCAGTATGTGTTTTGTCTTCAACACTTTTATTGATTCATAATATGAGCTAAAACTTAAAAAAATGATTTATTCATGTAATTACCTTTTTTAGGGAGTTGAGGGTAAAATCAATGCACTGGAGAGTTCAACTGAAAAACAGGTACTCTGAATACAGGAAATTTGTTTTTGCAGGTCCAAGTACAATAAGTTGCTATTGTTTAATTTGTTTTTATTTTTGTAGAATATGGAGGGTATTCTAATGACAGCCCAGGTATGATCTAACCATTACTGGTATTAATTTTGTCTCTAATGTTAATTTTTATGATGCAGGAGATGGTGGAAGCTGTAAAGAAGTCTATTGTTTTGTTGCAAATAGCGAAGGTAAAAAATGACAGTTAAATTGATCTGAAAATAAATTGATTTCACCTATTTTTTGCTGATGTGACCTAATTAAATGAAATCAATAATCAAAAGGCATAACTAATTGTGTTCAAGAGCAAATTTACTTTAAAACGAGCGACCTAATGAGCCAGAACCCTTAAGTCAAGTTAACAACTTAAAAATACAAACATGATGTTCTATTTTCAGACTGCAGTCACTGTGAATATGTCAAGCAATATTCCTTTACATCTGACATCAAGTGACAACCTATTGACTGCTGCAAATGTTGATCATCCGCCTGCTCCAAAACTAACTGAAGGTGCTTCTTTCTTAAATCACAATGAAGAAATTTACCCAGAGCAAGGAAACGGTGATGGTGTGTTGAAAGTATATGTTTACATTCAAATGAGAATCAATAAAAAATGCACTTAAAAGGAAAACAAAATAAAAGGAGCTTATATATTTTTTATGGCAAGCACCATAGTTCCTTTACATTGCAAGGTGGACAAGGGGACATATGCATTAACTACTGGTGTCAATGTATGTTGAGCTCTCAAGCACAAAAAATAGGAGGAAACCTCTTTATTAAAAACCCATCAGTGCAAACTTTTTCCATTTGCTGTTGTGCATACAGTATTGTTTTGTTGTCAAAGGCAAAATGGATGGCTCCCCTTTTAAAGGTTTGATAGTACTGGGATTAAATCCTTAAAGCACTAACCCCAACCCACCTTGCCATTCTAGAGGAACCATACCTTAATAAAACTATAAGCCTACAAACTTTAAAAAAAACTTGTGCACCTTATATTAAAATAAATCTAACGTCTCAACACCTGATGTGTGCAACTTTCAGTGCAACCTAGTGCCGGGGCTGATTTACTGCTAACTAATGGAGAAGATGCAATAAAAGTTGACGAGGAATTGTTGGATGATAAAAGTGAAATTATTGAGCAACAACATGCTGAACCAACAGTTGTGGATAAAGTTGACCCCAACCTTGTAAAAGCATCAAATGGTATTTCAAATAACATTGTTTTTAACTTATTTTGTACTTTTATCAGTGCAGTTAAAAGACATATCATTTTGAAATATTGCTGTTGTCTGCTAATTGGATGGCAAAAACTTTCTTGCCGTTGTTGCATTAGCCTATAACATTTTTGTATCCTAACTTTCAGCAATGGACGAAGTTCCAGCCAGATCATATTCAAGTAGTGAAGATGAAGGAGAGTTTTATGACGCTGAGGATTTAAGGTCTATTAAAAGCAAGTAAGTTATTAATTGTAATATTCACCCTACCTGTACTTTGTTGTTTCTTGAAGCATGTTAGCTTGACCACTTCCCAGTTTTAGGGACTAAAGACATATTTTTGTAGCTCTGCAAAGTTAATTTGGTTAAATAGAGCTTAGGATTTTTTAATTTGTGCCAGTTGGTGCATAGTGAAGTCGATTATAGGCAAACAGTGAAAAATATATTAGGATTAACCATTTAGTTTCTAACCATGTCCTGAAAACAAATTTAGGTGTGTTTTAGTTCATTCACAAAGTGAATTGAATCCCACAAAAATGTCTTCCATTTCCAATTTGTCTTTGGTTGCATATAGTTTGCATAGTATACTATTAATTAAAGTAACATTTTTGTTACTTAGTTTAATTTATGTACATGTCTTGAACCAATAATGTACCTTTTTCAAAAAGCAGAAGTATGTCAGTTTGTGTAAATAATTTTTATGCATATCACAGATGCTACATATGCAACATTAAAATGTTTGTTTTATTTGAATTTAGAATTACATAGGCAGTATTTTTATGCATGTAGTGTAAAAGGGCATTATAGCACTCTTGCATGTTCTGTTATGCAGTTTATCACAACTGAATGTTTCCTAAAATTGTTTTACTTTTGTTTAGAATAATATGTGCGTATCGGTATATTATAATCGCTGAATGCAGGAAATTAGGTTCACATTGTTGTAAAAATTGAGTGCAGACTTGGCATTAAACTAAAGGCCAATAAATGGCACCAGCTATTGCTTATGTAGAGGGTGTCTGGCAGGAAGTTATTAGTTTTATGTACCATTTTCCTCTACGCTCTAAATATGATGTCATTCCTTGGTAGTTTGTCAAAGGAGCACAATTGTCATACCACAGTGTAAGAGTCAACATAGGCGGTTCGGCTACTTTTAATAGTTTTATGAATAGAGTTTTGACAAGTTAATTATCAACCCTGACCGTTTGTCATGGTTGTAGCAGTGAAAGCTAAAATGCACCTTTGGTCAGTGCCATTCAATGGCTACTGAAATATTGTGTTTTATGTTGTAATTGGCTCCCAGCTGC
>QXVZ01015915.1:1871-40123 GCA_008931825.1 Phallusia fumigata | reverse complement strand
GTTCCTTTAGGCACGTTCCGCACAGCGATCACTTCAACAGTAACAAAACCAAGCATGGCGTGGTAGCACAATGAAAGTTGTATGTGAGGCAAATCCTGTACATTTATGCACATACATGTTTATTTCACTTTATACAGGTTTACAGATTACAACCTACAAGAGCTAATAGCATGTTGGATAAGATCGAATAATGGCTTGGCCATGATCGATGCTCTTTACATGCGGTTTTATACAGACATATAAAGCTGATAAAATTGTTACAAAACAAACTAAAATGCCGAATACCTCCAATTCCGATGGTTTTAAGTCGAGCCAGATGTCGTTTGAGTCAGTCAGTCTGTAGTCGCTTAAGGGCACAACGATTGCACCCAATGTCTTTTTTGATTGACGAAGTCCACTTGACTTTTCTTTGCAAGAAATCTGCAACATTTACAAACCAAAAATCTAGGTCATAGTTTTATAGATTCGTTATCTAGTTACTGTCTGGTAACATACAAAATTAGCTCATGGTAATACCATGAGTAACAAAAATCAAATACTTAATAAAATTTGCACGTGACTGCATTTACCAATNTAGTCGCTTAAGGGCACAACGATTGCACCCAATGTCTTTTTTGATTGACGAAGTCCACTTGACTTTTCTTTGCAAGAAATCTGCAACATTTACAAACCAAAAATCTAGGTCATAGTTTTATAGATTCGTTATCTAGTTACTGTCTGGTAACATACAAAATTAGCTCATGGTAATACCATGAGTAACAAAAATCAAATACTTAATAAAATTTGCACGTGACTGCATTTACCAATGGATATTTTTTCTAAACAAGCCTGCCTATTATTCTTTGCAAAACTTACACAAAGGGTTATGAAATCCCTTACACTGTGACTTGAAGATATTACTTCCTAAGCTTTATCCTTGGTCGTTTATTTTATGTTTATTAAGCATTTCACATTAATTAATATTCAAAAAATTAGGAGAAATTTATCCTGGGCGTTAACTTCTGGTGGTTTTTAAGTACACATATAGATTTAAAAACCCCAAAAAGTAAATAAAAAGAAATTCGAAAAACAGACAATACCTATAAATCAACATTAGGTTGCACATTACCTCGAGTGACACGTGACAAATGTCGTCGATTCCGACAGCGTCAAATGAAAATCTCTCTTTTATATCGATTCGCGATGTGGAAAGTGGAAACAGATCGGTTCGAAAACCTCCGTAAGAGCGGGGAAGAAGCGACACCTGCAAGGAAGTGTAAGCAGGGTTGAACAATAAACCGACGAATCCCCTTCTTAGGCCATCAAGGTATAAGAGAGCACCAAGAAATTTCCCGTGGTCCATTAGCCACTATGTTGTAGCTTAAAGGGGCCATTACATTAAATGAAATGTTACCTTTTCCACTATATGTATAGTTATGTACTACAATAAAAAGAACACTTAAAATGCAGACCGTTATCAAAGTTCGTTAAATCTAGTGGTAAAATTTTCCTGACCCAGCCCAAATGGAGACAAGGTAAACTTAAGGCATTCTGTCTGAAAAATTACAAAAACAAATTAATTCACAATTACACTGAAAATAAAATTTTGACAACATTTTATTAAAAGGCCACTTAGGATCAGAATGTGGGTGGGCAGAATGAATACATGCTGCCTTTGAACCTTTGCTAATTTGTAAGTGGGCGTTCTTGACAATTTGCCAACAAATGCGGATTATTCCAGATGAACAGGCATTAATCAGTGCTAATTCCATTGCAAAATTAATTAGTTTGTTGCCGGACATGGTTTTAAAAACGCTTTGTTCGGGTCAACGAAAAAACGCAGTGCGTTTTGTACAAAGCTTATATACATGCGATTAAAATGTGAAGATGAAAACACACCTAACGACATAGCCTGCACGAGGTTTTATTAATACGTTTTAGAACTGTAGTTACTGTTGAAACAATTTAATTTGTCCAGCAATCAACTTGCCTACAACTTACTTTTAAATACCCTTGTAACCTTTCATCGGCAAAGTTTTCTCCCTCAAGGATTGAGACGTTTAATTTGTTTTGGTTTTGTAGGTAAGTAAGTATGATGTGGATACGTGGTGTTTTTGAATGATCTACTTCCGTGCTGTATAAAGCTCTTGCCGCGGTTGACTTTGCAAAAACACTGGATGCACTTCGACTTCTTTTTACTGTCTTGCCTAATAAATGCGCGCAAAACAAAAATATTTGCACTTAAAGGCCTATGCATTCCTTATTCGTGTTCAGGCAAATCAACCGAAAACAAAATGTAGAAAAAGTTTAAAACATTAACAACATGTTTTGCTGTATCTAATTCGGGTGTTATTGTCAAGCATNGCCTATGCATTCCTTATTCGTGTTCAGGCAAATCAACCGAAAACAAAATGTAGAAAAAGTTTAAAACATTAACAACATGTTTTGCTGTATCTAATTCGGGTGTTATTGTCAAGCATTTGTAGCCTTAAATTATGGAATTTGAAAAACTAATTGATAACTTCGATCTTATTACACACAAATTTCCATTGCATGACTTGCCGCTGAAGGAACACAATAAAGAAATCAGAGGCAGTTATATTGCATTGAACAAAATCCAATTATGCTTATTGAATTTTTATTTAGTTGTGTGTCCGGCTACTTCACAACGCCCAATAAAATAAAAAAACTAAAAAGCGTGTATTGGTGTACGACTCGTTCGCAACATAACCATTTTATTAATCTTTTCGTTAAATCGCTACATTTAACATTGATCGTTGTGTGCTTACCGTCACTTTCATTTTTGCCGTTTCCTTTTCCGGTAAAGGCGGTCTGTTCGGCCGGAGTGAGGTTTTCCGGGACGCACGTAAAATTGTCGTGATTAGTTTTTCCTGAAATCTGTATCGACATAGCAAGCGCATTAGTCTGTACCGTCCGACGACCGTGCACGCCTCATTAAATATGCATTAACTTGTCGCTGGGTGAGCTCATACCTTGCGATGTTGAACAGGCGAGGAATGACAAGAAGAGTTGCTGTCGCTGTCCAATGCACTCCTGCAAAACAACGCAGTAAAACACAGTTACGGTAAATTGACGGTTGTTAGCCAGACTTTCAATCGATCTTATGCGTTCACGGTTAATAAGCTGCGCAATTGGATTATTGCTGTATAAGTAGTTTCTGACAGGAACTCATTCGTGCTCGATTTATCTTTGGTGTAAATTTTGTGGCGATTGGCACAAAGCAGCAGAAAGTTGTTGAGTTAACACAATTTGCGCATCCGGTTTATTGATGAATAGTGCAATTGTAGAATAATAGGTTTGCGCTGTATCGTAATAATTAATTTGTTCGGCATCCTGTAGTGTCATTAATGATGCTCGCGATTCTGCGACATGGCGTCGCATTGTTTATTGCTTATTGACTTATACGGTTTCGTGCAGCTTACCTGCCAAACAATCGCTTTTGTTTCAATCTCTCTATGAGTGGGGACGAAGAGGGTGATACGGTTCTACTAAGATCTGAATCAGAGCTTGAAATGCCGATCGCATCGGCGCTTCTGTAATGTACAAAGTATTAAAGTGTCAACATAAAAATGATTTTAGAACATGTATATTGGTCAGAAATTAATTTGATCTCGCTAAAATGATGTACAGGCATTACAAACTAAGTTGATGGGTGTACAAGTTAACGTTTCAGCGAAACAAGTTTTAGAGTGAACAGGAGTCACGGTGTTAAATAATCTATTCGAAAAAATATTCTATCATCGAGATTTTTTGAAAATGAACCCGCCGGCCAATATTCCAAACTTAAAGTTCAAGAGTTGCATACCCAGACATCGGTAGAGTCCCGACTTCGGTCATGTGATATGATGGCGACGGGGATAGAAACAAAGATTCTTTTCGTCGCGTATTAGGACTTTCAGTCAAAGTTGAAAACCCTGACTTTGTGGAGAGCAAATGCTGCAGGGCCAAGCCCGGTTGATTTTGCTGCAAAAGTTAGCGTAAAAATATGCTTGAAAGTGCTTGATACTGCACACAAAGATGTTCCTGTTTATTTCATATGACAACTCCATAAACGAGAAATTCTTTTTCTTTGGATTACTAATTGAATACAGTCTGCGCTGAACTGACCTTGTTTGGCCCACGCGATAGTTATCAAATTTGGTATGAACGACAGCCAATAATTTTATTGAGTTAAATCAAAATAACAAGAAAAAATGTAATAAACAACCTGAGTTCTGTTGACTACGTTATTTCGTTGGAATTGTTGTTTCCTTAATCACAAACTATTTAAAAAATAATAAAATGACTTACTTCCTGATCAAGTTTTTGAAGATTTTTGCTTCGTTTGGCTGACAAAGAGTGATGGCTTTGATCTTAATCCAAAAATACTGTTAGAATCTTTAATCCTGCCTGTTTTAATTTACTTGGGTAATTAATTTCAACATTTTGGTAAGCATCTGCGATCAGATTTTATTGATTTTTGTACAGTTTATGAATCAGTTACATAAAAATGACTATCTGCCCTGCTCCACCAGCATGCACATTTTACCTTTGTTGAAAACCGCCAATGGTTTAAATGCATCATCCAACTTGACTTGAGGATACACATCTTGTTTCCTATTGTCACTATTGCCATCAGCCGAATCCAATTCCTCTTCGCTAGCGTCGTAGGTAAGTAACGGAGGAAGTGTAAACTGCGGAATACTGTTCGGGGTCACTACATTCTTCATAGCGTTCTTGTGTGACGACTGAAGGTGCCTGTTTCTGTCTTGTTCCGACGTAGACAGACGGTCGGAAATATCACGAACAATGTTTGTTGCGTGGGCTTGCACGCTTTCCCTCAGATGTCCCCACATGCTGAAAAGCTGACAAAAACACCCACCCTGCGCGTCTCGTCGCTGTTGAAGCAACCAACTTGTGCAAAACCAAATACTTCCTTGATTTTATTATATTTCAGTGGTAAAGGCTTCTGCCCATCTGGTGCCAAATCGAGTAAAAAGGCTAAATATGAAAAAAATCAATACGATTTCAGGCGCTGTTGTCTCGTAAATCGTTGCACTGTAAAAAGAACGTGATCAGTCTGTTCTCAAATGACGACAAGGAGCGCAAGACAGGTGGGATTTAAAAATCGATAAACAGGCAACAACAACAATTGAATTGGGTAAATAAATGCAACAACGGCCATCACTAAGTTTGCGCAGCTATCAACACTACGACTTGCCTATATCACTAAATGTGTAGAACCTTCTTTAAATATTTCATGAGGCGCGCAGTGTTTAAACGAAAGCTTAGAAACGATGGGCTGCACAGTAAAGCCATTCCTTTCGCCATCAGTACATCAGTTTAGAAAAATCTTGCTAAAATACATAGCATTGTCAATTAATCACCGTACCAAACACGCCCTATGCTTTTTACACACCTTCAAAGCAAATTTACAACCAGTCCTATTGCGTTCGCTTCTCCCACCTAAAAGGACCTCTCACATACAGCTTATAAAACTGCAGCTATGCTTTGTTCTGCTGTCGAAACCTGCTTCCACACTATGAGCTGCTAATATTTGCTGCTTTTGCCCATTTGTGCTGTAGAATCATGGTTGGGGCAAATATTTGCTTTTCCACATCGCTGTCGCCAATAAAACGCGTTTCGCACGCGTATTCTCAATAAAGGTAAATGATAAGAATTATTTTCGTAATGTTGGCTTGACAATATGGTTCATTACGCTGAGTGATAAAGCGTTCCTAACCAATAAAATTGTCTAGCTATCATATGTTAACCACACTGGCTTTAACGTCCTCGACTGTAGCCTGTGCTCCATTCTGGCCTGTGCAAGCGCGCTTTTGTGTACCGAACTAACGTGTTGTTGCCCTCCCCCACCGCTGTTTTATTTAACTGTAACAAGGCGTCTGCACCGTTTTTACATGTCGCGCAAACACCGGCTGATAGTAAAGAAAAAACGTACCGTAAGTGAGCCAGAATTGATCCAATATGAGCGGATCAATACTCGATCCGATTTACTCAACGTTATTGGCAATTATGATCAGCAGACTTCCTATCAGCGGCCTGCAGGTGTCGTGCACATCTTGATATGACATAATTTCACATACAACAGTAATCCTCTGATAGATCTTGCTGCTGACTGGATCCTATATATGTTTCTACCGAAACAAACTTGGAGTCTAGCTTGAAGTTCGTTTTTGTCTTTTAGGTGCAAAGTTTTTCCAAAAAGAAGGAAATATTTGCAACTCTAATCGTTTATAGAGTTCAATATGATTGTACATACATGCGTTCCCAAGTACACGGTCCTGTCTTTCCGTTATCGTTTGATCCATATCAGTTTGGTGTGGATAAATGAAAAAAAGTAAATTGATTTTCCGTTAGGGGGCGATAGTCATGAGGTTAACTGATACCAACAAAATTCCACATAGCTTGCTACCTTTTATGGCACAAGTTTAATTGTTTGACAACATTACCAACATTGAACTTTCCAACTCATAATTCGCCGCAACAGGTTTTTTAAAAAATCCTGCAATATTGACAAAGATATAACAGCTGGGAGACGAGAGAATTTTTAAGAAGAATTTTTTAATTAAGAAGAACTGCATAAAGATACTACATAATTAAGATCATCATATTTCACATTGAGGTTTTGATGCAATATATCGCTACTTTTGAGAGAAATTTACGAATGTTTTGTGTTTGACACAAATGTAATCAGATCTGCAAAATAAATGTAAAACAAACCTGCAGATTGCCGTAACAAATATTACAAAATCAGGCAACGACAGTTAACGACTGCGGTAAGATTCTTTTTTGTGGTGTTTGTCACTGAATGCGTCGAAAAGGATGGAAATAACTTCCTTGCATTCTTTTAGCACTATTCCGAGAATTGTCTTTGTCAGTGAACGGCTTAGATAGTCTTGGCTTGCCAGCTGCATGCTTTACTGGCAAAAGTTTTAGGCCCAAAAATTCAATTTTTAAAAAGTTGTTGGTAAAATATTGAATTAAGTTAATTCAAATATTGATCCACAAATATGTTGTATTCAAAAACAACATAGTTGCAGTAAATGGAGATACCCAGCACGCGATAACGCGATACCCATAAACAACAGTTGATTTGTCAAGTTGTTGACTTGCAAGGTTGACATTTTCATGTTATTTGAACGTTGCACGTTTGGTACGTATAGACAAATCGGAAACAAACAACAGCGGATTTCTTTCATTATCCTGCTAAATAGTCTCTATTGTTGAATAAAACCAACANAGAATTTTTAAGAAGAATTTTTTAATTAAGAATAACTGCATAAAGATACTACATAATTAAGATCACCATATTTCACATTGAGGTTTTGATGCAATATATCACTACTGAGAGAAATTTACGAATGTTTTGTGTTTGAAACAAAAGTAATCAGATCTGCAAAATGAATGTAAAACAAACCTGCAGATTGCCGTAACAAAAATTACAAAGTCAGGCAACGACAGTTAAGGACTGCGGTAAGATTCTTTTTTGTGGTGTTTGTCACTGGATGCGTCGAAAAGGATGGAAATAACTTCCTTGCATTCTTTGAGCACTATTCCGAGAATTGTCTTATTGTCCGTGAACGGCTAAGATAGTCTTGGCTTGCGAGCTGCTTTAATAAAGCTTCATAAATGCTTTACTGGCAAAAGTTTTAGGCCCAAAAATTCAATTTTTGATTAGTTGTTGGAAAAATATTCAATTGAGTTAATTCAAATATTGATCCACAAATATGTTTTATTCAAAAACAACATAGTTGCAGTAAATGGAGTTTAACGCGATACCCATAAACAACAGTTGATTTGTCAAGTTGTTGACTTTCAAGGTTGACATTTTCATGTTATTTGTACGTTGCACGTTGGGTACGTATAAGACAAATCGGAAATACATAACAGCGTATTTCTTTCATTATCCTGCTAAATAATCTCTATTGTTAAATAAAACCAACAGCGCGCAAGTTCTTTTGTTTAGTTCGCCGTTGTTGTCAAGAGTTAGCGGAGACACGTACCGTACAATATCAGCACTCTGCAGGAAGCGTTTGTAATTTGTCAAACCAGCTGGAATATACTAGTTTTCCATTTATGAGAGCCGAAATAGAAGTTGGTGAGAAAGTAGTCAAGCATGTAGTTACCATTCAATCCCCCTGTGCACTTTATACCAAAATGACTTACAAAGATTGTTTGTTGATGGTGTCCAGTCATTTGTCAAGCGACGGGTTGCGTGCTGGAGGCTTCCGGACCTCACTAACCGCGCGAAGCAGAGGAAGCAAGTGCGTGATCATGAGAGCAGCTGCCAGGTCCCTCCGCCCCTCACATAAGCAGTAGAAAGGCAAAAACGGAGTTTATATTCAATGTTTACGAAGGAGTGTTTTTATCAGATTGTTTAAAAGATTAGGTTTTGTAAAAAAAGGTTGTAAAAACATGGCAAATCTGAGTATGGATAGCTGCGGAAGCAAGTGTTTGAAGTATTTCATCGCCATTTTCAACTTTTTCTTCTTTGTGGGAGGCCTGTTACTGGCTGGGTTTGGTAAGAAACATAGTTTGTTTGTATTTTCTACTATATGTAATCAGACGCATGGTTACGAGACAGTACTCTGCAAATTAAAGTTGGTGTTTTATAATGATATTTACAACTGTGGCTTTGACACAAGCTGTCGAGGATGGTTAAATGTGAAGCAAATTGTCAACCAGTTGTCAATTGTTTCGACCAGATATATGTCGCTAATGGCGTTTATTAATCTACCAGATAGGACATGAACGGTGAAATTTTAAGACAAAAGAGCGCTTCTCGTCCCCAACCCAATGACACACTATAACTGACAAACATTACAGCAGTCGCATGCCCTATCATGGCCCGATGTTATAATTTCACGATTATTTCGCTCTTTGTGTGATAAATAGCACGCTTTGCATCGTGGGCGTGAAGAACCTTTTGCGGAAGCCATTAATCTCACTCACTGAATCTTTGTTGATTGTTTTAGCTGGGTATGAAGCTTTCAATCCGTCCAGCACACTTAACCAAATGATTATGAGCCTAAACGCGCCGATGCTCCGTGATGGACTTTACATTCTAATGGCCGTGGGTCTGTTTCTTGCCATGATTTCGTAAGTGTTGTCGTGCTGAGCTGCACACAACTTGATTTTGTGAGATTTGAGGTTGCTTAGACTACATAAATCTTTTGCCACCGCCACCGTAAATATACAACCAACAAATGGTCCTATGTATGTCACTCTGATGTGTGACAATTTTGTGACTAAACTAAACATTACTAAAATTCCTTTTACCACTATTTTAACTCAACTTTTTTACACGAAAAATTCGTTATTTGATGACAGTGAAACATTTTTATCTCTATGTTTGACAACATGCTGTCAGAAAAAATATTTTTTCTTGCGGCCTTTTTGTGTGAAAAAAAAACAAGTTTTAAGAACTGTTTATTATCTCCGCAGGTTTTTTGGATGTTGGGGGGCACTTGGAGAAAATAGATGTCTACTGATCACCTATCTTACATTTGTCCTTCTTATATTTATTCTGCAAATGGTTGGCATCATTATCAGTCTTGTGAAGTACAAGCAAATAAAGGTTGGCGAAAGCTATAGCTTATAACAGAGCAAATTTTAACGTAAACTTATTTTGTAGGAGACGATGATATACGACCTCAATCACAACTCATCAAGGTTTGGACCGGCTTATCTGGCGGTAAACACTGGTCTTTGTCTAGAAACAAAAAAAAAACAGATTTACATGTATGATGTACTTTACAGGCAGTAAGTGCTCTGGAAATGAAGTTTCAATGCTGTGGAGTCAGTGGTCCCCAAAACTACGACAAAGTTCCTGCAAGCTGCTACCCAACAACGCATAACGTGAAGCGCAGGTAGGATAAAATGAATATAAACGTTTTGCAATATTGCCGTTAGACTACAACTTATATTAATCTCTTTGTTTTTGATGAGCAGGAATGCCTCCCCAGCGACAGCAGGCGGTACGTATTTGCCGATACCACAAACACACCAAAAAATAAGATTCATTGAAAAACTTCTTGTGACGTGAATATGAAACAACTTCAAAATTAGATTTTGAAGTTGACCTAAGTTTCATTGCGATTGTGTTATTTTCATACTTTATGTTGTGTTACGTTATTATGATTTAAAATGTCACAAACAAAAACGACTGTATAGTAGGATCCTGCAGGTAAAATTTGATACTTGTAAGTTGGAGCAGGTTCACTTCCATCGTCAACAGCAGCGACCCAATTGACAACCTCTACCCAAGCCTCAGCCGCCACTATAACCGCCGCTACAACAACAACTACAGCAGCAGCAGCAACAGCATCAGCTTCTGTCTCTACAACTACTGCTAGTACTGCTGCAACAACAACTACAGCACCAGCGGCAGCAACAACATCAGCACCTGCCTTTACAACTACTGCTAGTGTTGCTGCAACAACTACTACCACGATTGCTACAGATGCTTCAGTTGCTGCCCCGACAGTAGCAACTACAATCGAACCTGTACCGCCATCTAGCGTCCAAACCACTAGTAAATTAATGTTCCGTGCTGTAGAAAACTCTAATTTACAACTCCTTTAAACAGGTTGTTCACAGCTTTAGAGGCACCCAGGCAAAATAGCCTCATAATATAAAAACCCAATATTCCAAACTGACATGAAGATTAATTGTCTCGTTGCACGAGCATTGACAGTTAATGCATGTTAATATGTGAGTCACATATTTTAATTTTCATGTTTGAACGCGGCATTTTTTGGTTTAAAGTGATTTGTTGAATAAGTTATAAACACCGTTTTCAATATTTTGTTTATTTTACGTTTGTTTGTTGATTCAATGTAAACTTATCCATTGCATTTACAGCAACTTCAGCATCGTCATCGGCAACTCCCACCACCATGGCAGAAACCACAATGGAGCTTGGATCACCGTATCCGAATGGGTGCGAGGCGGTTATTCGTCCTTACCTCTATGCTGCGGGGGGAGTGGCTATCGGAATTTTGCTCATTGAAATTATGGTTATGATATTCACATGTTGTCTGATTTCTGCTATTCAGAAGGGTTATGAAATCGTTTGAACGATTTCAAATGAATTGTCCGATTTTCTAAACATGATTTTTGTTCAACTTCTCTTTTTGTACAAACTACAACGAAACTTTGGTAATAGAATGTGGTAATAACAAAAAACTCTGTCATGCTAAATGTATTTCAAGCTCAGTATTGTATATCGTTTACGAATAAAGCTAAACCCTGCCTATATCGAGGTGTTTTATTGAAATTAGAAAACAACTGTAGATGGCTGGCTATTATATTCGTTATTTAGTGAGAACTCGCAATGAGGACAATATCAAAAATGTTGTAGGCTGCCGACCTATAACCACTGGTCGTATTGGGAAAAAAATATTTAAAATAACATATGGGGACAGTGATGAACATGCATTAAACTTTTTGCAAATAACTACACTAGAAACACTGGCGTGCTGTTTTAACACGCCGATTTTGTAGCCGTATACAATACACGACACACTAACCGTGTTGTCAAGTGGTGTGTAGTACGCAGGCGCTCTATGACACACCCAGTGTGTTGCTACGCATGTTGCGTGTTGATGACGGCTACAAAGCACAACACACCATTTGCTGTGTCGTTTTATTCGAAAGGCGCAGAATAGAACTTTCAATTTTACAAAACAAACAGAAATGAACGCTGAACATGAAAAAAAACACTGAATATAATTTGACCTCATTTGAGGAAACAGTTGATGCATGAACAAAAACAGTGAAAACAAAAGGTAAAAAATAGATGAACATACAAAAAGAACATAAGCGAGGCAACATGGTAATAATCGGTAAAATACTAAAAATTAAGGCCAGCATCTTGTAGTGTATATGGCCGCTTATCACTTCTAAGTTTTATTTGTTTGTTTGACGGAGGAAACTATATTTTGTTTGCAGAAAGTCGTTTTTAATCCGAGGAGGCAGCAAAAAGTATCAAAGAAAAGTAAATGTCTAATTTCAATGATAATTTTAAGCAATAAAACATAGTTTTTAACCGACCCGGTTGCAATTACTGGGGCCACACGTAGAGATACACAATAACAATTTTAAATTTCCATAAAAGGCAAAAAACATCGAACGCCCTTCTTATGAAAAGGGGGCCTCAAGTGTTGAGGGTCTTTGTAAGAGGGTTACCAATCATCAAGATTTACGAAACAATGATCTTGGAGTTACATTTATTGATAGTTGGAACATTGCAATTCGCAAACATTAAAATGCACTTTAGGAACTTGTGTTGGGTTTACCCTACTGCCATACATTGTCAAGGATAGGAAGCGGTACGGTACGTTTTGAGTTATGCGTACTATACGTACCTCGCTGCGAAGAACGTACCGTACCGATAATTTTGCTGCGTACCGTACTGCCAACCTTGGTTTTGGTTTGGTTCACCCATATTGCTTCCTCTATGTTCCCAATTTTTTTGGTTTGCAGGCGATATAGGTAAGAAACTTTAAGCCAAATGATTTCTGCTTTTCTGGCTAAACATTTTTCTTTAGTTTTTGCCTCCCTGGCCAGGCTTCTGTCTTCACGTTCCAGCGCCTATTGTTTGGCTGCAAATACTTTATCAACGTTTTGCCGAAAAGTTTCATTTGCTTTCCCATCTTGGAAATTTCTCTATGAAGCATACAAGAGGTTTGCTGATACGAACTCCAACTGAATCCCAAAGTAACTTTTATTGGAGTTAAATCCCTGTTGAACCTCCAGAATTACCACAAACCAATTTTTCTGCTAAGTTAAGGGAGTATGACGCCCATATCTTTTTTCTCAACTTTATTTTAGGAGTTATCATCAAAAGTAGTGATGTACCGACTCGTCCAAAACCGAATATTCGGCAGTTTTGCCGTATAAATTTGCCCGAATCTTTTGTGACGTCACACCACACGTTCGCTACCCTTTTAACAAAATCACAAGAGTTTTGCTGCCAAACATACAGTGCTGTTGCAACATAATAGTTGTGTTGTGTTATTATCTTAGTTCTGTGGGTTTAAGGTTACCCCGGCTGTCGTTGCCAGCCTCCAAATGAATTATCGATCTTTTGCCAGGAGTGAACAAAACGATAATGCTTTAACCAATATTACTTAACGTGTTAAATAAAAAGATAATCGGCTTGTCTGTGACAAAAAACATATATCATCTGACATTTAGTCCCCTGTGTTTTAAAGTCGAAATCAAACGAACCATTTAAGTGTAGACTCCCAAGTCTAAACGAGTGGAAAATTGCTGAAAAAATCGTGCGTGTTCTTTGTCCATACCAGCAGGCCAAGATATCGGTGTCCAAACAACAAATTTGTAGCTGCTACAGTCCGTAAAAAGACGCTTTATAACCGGTGGTGCCTTAGTTTAGTTTCATTTATTCGTGCTCTTTGAGCGTCTTAATCCATAGAGTTCATAAAGGTAATCCATAGAGATAGAAATATGCTTTTATGAGAAAAATACTTTTAATGATAATCGATTCAAGATTTAAAGGAGGTTTTTCGGACGATCAATTAGAACGGAGATATTTGGTCTAGTTTAACAAAATTGTGCGTGATAAGTGAATGGTTTCGAAAATGATACCGAAATTTAATAATCGTCCCAGCACAAACCTGACCAAAACTGATGGTCATCCAAAAACTAATGGATCAACCTTTCCACCAGGGGCGTAGCCAAGGGGGGCGAAAGGGGCCATGGCCCCTCCCAAATTTCGAAATTACACATCGAAGCTGGCTACTCCTGGAAAAAAATCCGTAAGTTTTACATTAAGTTAGGTAACTTGCCCCCCCCCTCAAAATTTTGGGCTGGCTACTCCACCCCTTTGGTCAGTGGCCAAACAACATCTCTGTGCCCCCACATCATTCGTTTCAGTAAACCAAAAAGCAAACAATTACGACGTTAAAGACTGGAGTATACCGTACAGACTCGGCTTTGCTAGAACATTCGACGATTTGTTCGTCCGTGTGGCAAGAAAAACGACGTGCAAAAAGAATTCCTCGCCTTCAATCTCTCTAGGAAATAAATGTCAACGACAAAACATAGAGCGTCGTTGTTGGTGCAATGATACACAATCTCAAACGCATGAAACATAGAGATATTACATTTTTGCTCCTTTTTGTGCACTATGTATGACGGTTGAATAAATTACAAATGGACCCTCCCGAGCACAAACGATTGCGTGTTTGCATGCGGATCGAGAACATCAGATGGTGAGTGTTTTGCAAGTGCTCGTCCAAATAGTATGAAAGTATGGTTTAAGGTTTGTACTTGCACTAGCGCTCTCTTGCGGTTACCAATAATCATCAGCGCTAGAGCAACATCGTTATTGGATCACATGCAAAAATATAACCATAGACGTTGTGATAAAATAAAATAAAAAGTTTTGTCAAAATAATCAATTTGGGGAAAGCGTCGCTTAAGGGACTAAAAATACCATATTTCTTTCATGCGAATTTCCGCTTTTCTTGTTTTGGGGATTGTCAATTTTATATCGTCCGCGCGGTGGCAGTGTGTACCATACTAAGTTCGGTATAAACTGGCTTTAGTGGTGACTGCATTTTTGGTGGATCGTTTAGTTTTTAAGAATTAGGATGTCTGCTGATGGACTGTGTTTGTTATCTACAGTTGAGAGTCATTTGTTCCCAGCTGGTATTTTTTATAAAACCTAGAGTTGGAAAAAAATACTTGAGAAAGTTAATGTTCTTATGCAGAAAAGTTAGGTAAGGAGAACGGATACAATGTTTGGTAATTTTTTGACCATGTTTACCAATTTATGTCATTCTCAAATAATAACTTTTTTAAAAACATAACCTTGGAAACAAGTTAAGTTTACCATGTTTGTTAATTATTTTTTACTTTTATACACAGCATTCCCTCTTTTGTAAGAAAGGTTTAGT
This sequence comes from Phallusia fumigata, assembly GCA_008931825.1. Classification (NCBI taxonomy): domain Eukaryota; kingdom Metazoa; phylum Chordata; class Ascidiacea; order Phlebobranchia; family Ascidiidae; genus Phallusia; species Phallusia fumigata. The sequence goes on along the minus strand of QXVZ01015915.1, from coordinate 25,199 downwards.
TAAAACACCTTGCAAACAAACTGCCTTACCATCCACTAAGTAAAGGATTCCATGGGATTCTGGGTCAGGCCATAAAATGGCACCTAAATTGTATACCGAGAACAAAAATGTCACATACACTGTATCGAATGCACATGCACTGTTTTACGGAAATATACAGTACACAATTTGCAGTCTTGCAGATATGGGATTTTTCAAAAACAATTTTATGAAATGTAAAGTTGTCAAAGTTTAAAAGTTGACTGCTTATTGGTTAAAAGAAACTTATTGAAGTCAAAAATATGCAAATTTATGTGAGCAAAGTTATCACATTTAACTTTCCTTTTATAACGTTAACGTATGTGTCATGTCTATTTGTGACTTTTGTCTCAAATAATGATAATAATTTAAATGACCACTCTAAATCAAATTGACTGCCATGAAAACCCCAAACTAGTGCAAATTTAGGCATGTACCAAGTATGTACAATTGTACTCAGGAAATGACGATTTAACTGTTCAAAGACTTGCATACTTTTGTTAGTGGGTTATTACACCATTTGCATAAAGTTGCATAGTGTATGAGAAGTTTGAATTTGTGTACGAAATAGTAAGCAGTCTACAGTAAGAGAATGAGATTTTTAAATACTGCATTAAAAGAATTGTCGTAGATGTTACAAGTTATTCTTCCATTCATAGGACAAGTTACAACAAGGTATTTTGTAAGACAAGTTACCAGGAACAGGTAAACAGACATTGAACTGAAGGCAGATTATTTATGACATTGAAGTCATAGGTCAGATGTGGCCAAACTCACATCATGCTACAGCTGCATATGATAATACCCAAAGAGCCACAATATAGGAAAATAAGAAACTAATTTATTTACATAAACATTTATTTATAAGCAACAAAACTTAACTTTCAAGCTGCAGTTTGGTCACCTGTGTCATAGGTCCTGATGCCTTGGTTGGCAGTTGTCTGTTTCACTGGCTTTGTTCTCAGCATCATCATCAACATTTATGGAATATTTTTTGCTCACTTGTTGATTTAAATTTGTGTTTGACTATTTTGCTGCCCTGGTCACCACTGTCAGTTTAATGAATGTGAGTTAAGTAAGTTTTACCACGACAATGCGACTCATAATCTTTATTCACAACACCAGCCAAATGAAATATGTCAACAGAACAATGCACTATTTTAATTGTGATAGAATATACAGAGTGACAATTATAAAAACACCTGGTGTTTGTTGTTGTTTTTTCTTATTTTGCCATTGGAAGATAGTCCAGTAACTTCAAATCATTTTTCCTGCCAACATCTAATTATTTGTTTTTACTTGCTAATTCCTGTCTCTTAGGTGATAAATATCATTAAAATTTTAATGGGCAATGTGTAACATCAGCAATGGAAGGATTTTCTGGATCAGTTCGAATATCTGTAGCAGAAGCTGTGGACCTAAAACCAACCGCTTTCAGCAAACGCTTGCCAGGAATTAATATATCAACACTTGATACATATGTGGAAATTACAGTTGATGATAATGTGATTGGGAAGACAACAACAAAAGCTAAAACACTTGCCCCTGTTTGGAATGAAGAATTCAAAGATGATGTAAGATGTGTGATCTTTTTTATTGTGTAGCTATGAGTAAAACAAACATGACCCAGAAAGTTTAGCAGTACCTATACACTCCTATTGCAAACAAAAATGGTTACACTTGCAGCAAAATTTCTTTATTTAGGTTGAGCATGCAAGAGCATTATCGTTTCGGGTTTTTCATGATGCCTCAGTGGGAGAGGATCACTTTGTTGCTGATGCTCAAATTCACCTTGACAAACTTACTGATGAAAACAAACTAAATGGATACAAAGATGTCTGGGTATGTAAAACTTACAAACTTTTGTTATACTGTACACTGGTTTGGATACATAGTGGTGTAGAAACATTTCAAATATTGGAGAAATAATACTCAGTGTTTTGTACCAAATGCTTTGAATAATTCAACTATATTTGATGGCAAAATTATGTTTTAGCTTGACCTAGAGCCAACTGGAAGAATAAAAGTGTCTATCAAGTTGCAAAAAGGTAAATAACACTTTATAGTTGTGTATCAGTGTGTTTTCTGGTAAAACTACAAATTGTCATCACTCAGGGACAAATGCAAAACCCAAACAACAATTTAAGCAAAATGAACGCAAACGTGGTCGAAGGAATGCTGTGAGGAGAAGAATACACAGAGTTAATGGCCATAAATTTCTCGCAACGTTTCTTCGTCAACCAACATTCTGTTCACATTGCAAAGAATTCATATGGTAAATTATTGATTAAAATTTTTTAGCATGTTGTTTTAATTAAAAACCATTTAAGTATATTTCTCCATTTTAGGGGTCTTGTTGGAAAACAAGGATATCAATGTCAAGGTATGCTTGAAAGTGAAACACATTTTTTGATGGGTTGGGTAAACATGTGTATTTAAGCAATTAGTTTCTTTTTCTAGCTTGTACGTGTGTTGTCCACAAGCGATGCCATACTCAAGTTTTAAGGAAATGTCCTGGCTGCAAGGGGGAAGTTGCAGTAAGTTACAGCTTTTCTTGATTTTCTTTTGTCGCTACACCAGTAAACATTATTTTACATCACATATACACAGAAAATATAATTGTGTTTCTGTTCAGGAGGATCCTCTGCTCGGCCGAATCAACTTCAATGTTCCTCACAAATTTCGATCTCATAATTATTCTTTCTTCACATTTTGTGATCATTGTGGATCACTTTTATATGGATTGTACTCTCAGGGAATGCAATGCAAAGGTATTTGCCACTAAATTGTGAAAGCATTTTGTTTATTTACAAGTAATATTGTTTTCCATTAGTCAAACAGAGATTTGTAGATTATGGATTAGTTTTGGTAAAACGCCTGTTTTACTTAGATGTTTTAGATGTAAATTTGTGTATAACTAAACTGGCCATGTTATAATAAAATCCAAGGATGTAGGGTCATTTGAATCAAAGAACTAATATATTAAATATGGCAAACACCTGTTATGTAAGTAATTTTGTTAGGGGGCAAGAGCCATAAACATGGCGGTAAAATGAGATTAACTTATACATATTTACATTTTTTAGCATGCAAGCTTAATGTACACAAGCGATGTGCTGCAAATATTCCCAATACATGTGGGATTAATGACAAAGCACTTGCAGATATAATTCAACAAATAAAGGATTCAAAGGTAATGTTTTTAATATCTGCCTGATNTTCTAGCTTGTACGTGTGTTGTCCACAAGCGATGCCATACTCAAGTTTTAAGGAAATGTCCTGGCTGCAAGGGGGAAGTTGCAGTAAGTTACAGCTTTTCTTGATTTTCTTTTGTCGCTCACCAGTAAACATTATTTTACATCACATATACACAGAAAATATAATTGTGTTTCTGTTTAGGAGGATCCTCTGCTCGGCCGAATCAACTTCAATGTTCCTCACAAATTTCGATCTCATAATTATTCTTTCTTCACATTTTGTGATCATTGTGGATCACTTTTATATGGATTGTACTCTCAGGGAATGCAATGCAAAGGTATTTGCCACTAAATTGTGAAAGCATTTTGTTTATTTACAAGTAATATTGTTTTCCATTAGTCAAACAAAGATTTGTAGATTATGGATTAGTTTTGGTAAAACGCCTGTTTTACTTAGATGTTTTAGATGTAAATTTGTGTATAACTAAACTGGCCATGTTATAATAAAATCCAAGGATGTAGGGTCATTTGAATCAAAGAACTAATATATTAAATATGGCAAAACACCTGTTATGTAAGTAATTTTGTTAGGGGGCAAGAGGCATAATCATGGCAGTTAACTAAAATATATTTACATTTTTTAGCATGCAAGCTTAATGTACACAAGAGATGTGCTGCAAATATTCCTAATACATGTGGGATTAATGACAAAGCACTTGCAGATATAATCCAACAAATAAAGGATTCAAAGGTAATATATTTTTAATATCTGCCTCATTGGCCAATTAAGCTTTCAGTTGCCATTCAATATCTTTTTTTAATTACAGGGTTTAATGTCATCAGATCGTTCCCCTTCAGGTAAGGCACAAGGTTGTGTTAATAAAGTTTATTCCTGCCATAGTAAGTAATTTGTGGCGGAGGCAGCTGTTGATCCTCTTGAGAGTGGTGAGGTCACACAGCAACAGGAAATGATTTGATTTGCGTACCCTGCATGCACTGCAATACTTAGACCGACTCACTTCTATCAGCCTGTTCCTTTTACTATAACGGATGTGCCTTGTGTTGTAATGTGTAAGATTTATAAACATGATTCTCAAGTAGTACTTGTAGTGACTTTTAAGTCTGTGTGATGTAAACATAGTTTTTAGACCCATATATGCCACCCTAAATCTTCAGAGACCAATACATGTAGCAAATTTGTTCCATTTATAATTGTGTTTAAAAATTTTGCTCTATATTTATGTTTTGCAAACAAAGTGGCATATGCATTTTGAATGGGTGTGCAAATGTGGACAGTAAAACAATTGTGAACAAATTTTGTTTCATATTTAGGAGGGAAAACAAGAAATGGAACTGTTGCTCGAACGCCCCTTGCTTCTACATCAAGTGACACAGATAAAAAACTTATCAAAGTTTCAGACTTTAATTTCATTAAAGTCCTTGGAAAAGGAAGCTTTGGCAAGGTGTGGTATCATAAAACATCCACCTTTGTTGAAAAACCGAGTGCATGAAATATTACAAATTATCTTAGCATAAAGTGGTTTTTTAGTTTAGTATACATTTTAGGTAATGTTGGCTGAACACAAGGCGAGTAAGGAAATATTTGCAGTAAAAGTGCTCAAAAAAGACGTGATAAGTCAAGATGATGATGTTGAATGTACTTTAACCGAAAAACGTGTCCTTGCTTTGGAACACCCCTTCCTGACATCACTTCACTCATGTTTCCAAACCAAGGTAACAGTAGAAAGTTTTCTAGGCTCCTTTGTGGTTTAATAAACTCAATTTTTAGGAGCGACTTTTTTTTGTCATGGAATATGTTGGTGGAGGTGATTTGATGTTTCAAATTCAGAAATCAAGAAAGTTTTCTGAGGACCGCTCGCGGTTTTATGCTGCTGAAGTTATATTAGCCCTAATGTTTCTGCACAAAAACGGCATTGTCTACAGGTATGAAATTATTTATTTGCAAATGCTACTTTGTTATTGACTGTCCTCATTTGCTGCACAGAGACATCAAATTGGACAACATATTGTTGGACCAGGAGGGTCACTGTAAACTGGCTGACTTTGGAATGTGCAGAGAAGGTGTGAAGGATGGCAACTTGGCAACAACTTTTTGTGGTACACCAGACTATATTGCTCCTGAGGTATAACATGTTCTTGCACCTAAAACCTAGTTATAGTACACCTCCCAAAATACACAGTAACATATGTGTATGTTTTCTTGTATTCAAAATTTAGTAAATAATTAACTCAGACCGTGATATGATTCATGGAAGTATAATAATAAATTGCATCATAAAGATGCATTCATCCACAAAAAGTTACTTGCGCTGATTACTCATCTTCTGCCAATGATCGCTTATTTATAGCCATCTTAATTGACCTGGAAGGCTTTGTTGTTTGTTAACTAAGAATAGGTGAATAGAAAAGTCTTGCTTTGTTTTAAACTGTATTTAAAGTTGCTTATAAACTGATATTTGATAATTGTGTTGTATTTTATGCCTGCTTTAATTTTTGTCACTCAATCATACACCATATATTTACAGTAGGATTCATCATATGAGCCTAAAACAAACAACTTATCCATATGGCACCCAAACAATTTGTTTGATTAAACCAGAACACATTTTGTTGTTTGCATTTGTAACATAAGAAAAGAAACCCCTTAAGACCATGCCAGAACTTTTGACCTGTGATAAAAGACTTGCTTAACCATGACTCAAGTCCCAGGGGTGTTTTGTGTGTTATGCAGATTTTGCAAGAATTGGATTATGGTGTCTCAGTTGATTGGTGGGCAGTTGGTGTTCTCATGTACGAGATGCTGGCAGGGCAACCACCCTTTGAAGCTGATAACGAGGACGATTTATTTGAGTCCATCATGAACGACGACGTTCTATACCCAGTCTGGCTCACAAAAAACGCCGTGAACGTTTTGGAAATGGTGAGAAACGTAACCTCGAAATCGTATTACGTGTGGTGAGGATTTCGATTTTTTATGTTATATGGTGAACGCAAACCAAGTGGAATGACGATCAAATTACCCGTCCGCTTATTTTCAAGTGCTGCGAGTTAAACGCTTTTGCCTAATCGATATTAATCGCGTTACTTTCAGTTCATGACCAAAAACCCTGCACGGCGGTTGGGTTGTGGCTCAGCTGGTGAACCAGCCATACTTCAGCATCCTTTCTTTGCATCGGTAAAGTGGAGTGATCTGGAAGAAAAGAAAGTAACACCGCCCTTCAAGCCCAACATGGTAGGCGTTTTTCGCAAGTTAATACGAAGCACTGACTAATGATTTGACGTTTACTTCTTCAATGATGCGTCGGTGCTGCTTGTTCATGTCCCATTGGCTGACGACCGATGTGCTGTTGCAGTTGTAAAAAAATATTTGCCTAAGGGCAAAAATTGAGCTGTTGCACATTGCGCTGCATGGTGGTTTATGACCCAAGTGCAATGTTTCTTAATTTTTTCCCTATTTCGCCGCCCTACCCTCTTACTGATTAACCATCGTCACCTCAACAGCCAACAGAATGACATTTCGCGTAACGGAGGCACGCTTGAACTACGTGCAAACAAAAACAACGAACAAAAAAGGAAACAACGATTAATTATTACAATTAGCTGAACCCTTTTTTGCCCTTTCCTACTCAGTGCCCCTCAATCGTCCATTTTGTAGCCAGCTCCCCATTCACTGTCACCAACATTTAAGAGTTTGCAAACAGCTCGTTTGAAAACAAATACGTGTTAAACTTTGTGGTAATAAACGATTCGTAATCAAATTGACATGTTCTGATTTGAGGAAGTTACATGGTGTTGGTAGCATCATTAGTTGCACATACAATTATTTGCGTTTTAGATTTTATGTAAATCTAAATATTACCTTTTTTTGCCTGGAGTCAAATCAAATACAATTTTATTATTGTGTACTTTCTTTCGCTAGCTCTATCTGTAATAACTATTGGTATTTTACTTGATGCAGAAAAACCCATACGACACAGCCAACTTTGATTCGGACTTCACCCGGATGACTCCACGATTTACGCCTATACCCCAGCAAGCGCTCAGCGCCATCGATCAATCAGATTTTAAAAGCTTTTCGTACGTTAACGACAAGTACTCGTCGGCCAAAGAAGCGTCGCCTGTCAGCCAAGAAGCTCCGAAATCGACGGAATCGATCCCTTCCACCGATTTGTGATGCGATTGACTTGCGACGGATTTGCTGATGAATCGTCGCTCCTGCTACAACCCGCACATCAACCAATCTACCAGCACCGCCCCATATTTCTATCACGTCGCCACCACAAGCTCCATGCCTGCAAGCCTATGTCCTCTTCAATTTTTGGTACTTTGTTCGAGTTTTGTGTGTCCTAAATCTGTGTGTGATTTCAAGTTACCTGCACTTAAAACGCGCCGCGTTTTCCGCAAGTTTCGGCAAGCCTTCGTGTCTCCACGCTCTTTGTGTGGGTCGAATACATAATCCGGAGATCGATTGTCACGCCGTCGACCCCGTGGTTAGGTAATTAGCCAGCATGTTGCTTTCGAACAGCTGTAACCCCATCCTGTCTTGCATCAATATTCCATAACGCTCGTTATCATGTACTGGTGCAGATGTTACTACTAACTAATGCGAATACCCAAACTGGTGCAGGCGAAAGAGATGTTATCAACCATCACTATCACTACCGTACTAGTTTTCGTTGGCGTCGCGAAATACACTTTTACCCTCTGTTTTCTCACCTTGTGCGGGTGATATCTGTCTGCATGTTACTTTTTTTCGCGCTTTCGTTTTGTATTCGCTTTCTGTAAATTGATGTTTTCCTTTGTCAGGTGAGTGAATGTACAGCATGAATCCTTACCATGAATTGCCGCCTATTCTTACGTTGGATCGTGATATATTCAACTTCGATTGTTTACATTTTAATGTGTGTTTATACCCTGCCATTATCATAATCTACCGCTCGCTTTCGAATAAATAAGCTAGGAGAGTTTTTATTCCAGTCGAGTTTCTTGCTTTATCGTGATGAAATGTATTTTATATTGCCACAATAAAAAATGTTGTGCGTCTTTTAGTTGCATTTGTGTTAGCCAGACTCGTAGCTACGGCGCATTCTGATTTATTCAAGTTTCTATATTTGCGTGTCACTAAACTGAGCTATTGTTATCTCGGGGCGCTGTAGTGAATTGGCCGGCACAACTAGGTCGTAACAACATAAACACTGTTAAACGTGCAGCACGTAATTTTTATCGTTTACCGGATAAATTCCAACGAAGATGTATGTTGGCTAACACACTTTTACACAAACTGGAGCTGAAAAAGTTTCGGAATCCAAAATTATTTTCGACCGCACTGGAAATGGCAATTGTGTTCACGGGCGTTAGAAATTGCGTCATCCGATACCAGCAAGCAAGTAGGACTGAGTAGGCTTCCCGGAAGTTGAGTATTACTACATAAAAGTGGTGACGACATGCGCCTTAAACGATTGTTGTCATAGTATTCACCTCTACACTACACGCCATCACCCTATAGGCAGAACGCAACCGGCATACAGTTTCGCTGCCTTAAAACACTTTCGGGAGCCCTAATATGGCTGTTAAAAACTTCCTTGTTTGTGTTTTACAACAGAATTTACAAAACTGAACAATAAAGAACCTTACAGTGACGTANAGTCACAATTATTTGAATTCAGAACCTGCATGAAAACATGTTTTATCATTTGTTCCTAACACAGGGCAAAAAAAACTTGAATAAAAGAGTGATACATTTTAACATTACTGTGTTTGTATGTAGATCATAAAACATATTAAAAACTTAGAAAATAACAAAAAAGGGGGTAGTGAGGTAACAGCTTGGGCTTTTTGAAAAATACAGCAACCAATGCATCGCACTGATATGTTATACCAGGAGTGGCCAACTTGTCAATGCAAGGGATCGACAAAATTCTTGACAATGTTCAATTGACTGGTCGATAATAATGTCATAATGCACCTTTTATATACATAACCAACCAGTAGATTAATTTTAAATTTTACCAAATTCGGACATTGTTAAATAATGTGACCCAATTAACAGGGTAACCAAGGGGACCAGAGGGACCAAATAAACAAATGGCAAAACTCTATGACCATATCTACCAGCTGTTAAAGTTTTATCCAAATCCATCAAACATTTCATGGCCAAATAACATGGACAAGACAAAAAAAAACAAAGTGAATCACAAAGCAAAAAATGTGGTTGCTTTGCTGACTTCTGTTCTTTGCAAATAAATTTTTAACACCCTTTGCATGGGACTACAATGAAAACATGCCAGATGTTGTTTAGATGCTTAAAAGGAAATGCAACTTGGTGGAANTTATTCAACTGTTTTTTTTTTTGAAAACTTATTAACATTTTAAAAACCGCTGTTTTAAGAAAACAAGTTGCGGACAAGTGGATAAGGTAAATACAATTAAAAATCAAACGAGCCCGAGATTAAACTTGATATCAGAGATAAATAAGTCAACGGGCAACTTTTCTTCTCATGTCGCCCGTATGCGGAAACTTATCATGCTTGCTCCCGAACACAAGTGGCACTAACATTACAAAAGAAATCCGGGGAATGGCACACCCACAGTTAACCCAGTTGCGTGAACCATCATTTAAATTATTACAAACTTCTTGAAATTATCAAAAGTTCATAAAGTGCAATTGAAAACAAATTAAATTATTTTTCGCAAGATTTAAATGTTTCTTAGGTGTGTCATGAGAAACATTTCGGTTGCCGCGTTTTTCCACACAACAACCACCAGGGCATATCAAATCTGTTTCACACTTTTCAAATTAACTACATACAGCAGGTTCGAACCCAATATGTATCACAACACTTACCCCCCTTCAGCTGCCACCAGTAAAACGCGCGAAAACCTGGGGGCGGGAGTCATGGGCAAATTTTATTTCATGCGTTTATATATATACCGGATTTATTAACCGAGTTTTTGTCAATCGTAGTAACTAGTTTTCTATTGCTGCGCAAAGTCAGCAGTAACACAAAAACACGCAGCATGTGCGGCTACGGGGTTTAGGTTAAATAGGGGACCTTCACAAACAATACGAAGAAATAATAAACAAACTTGCTAAATGTAAAAGGCCTGTTTGCAATTTAGGTCGTTTACGCCACCAGATTTACTTTTTTTCAGACTTCACTTTACGATTATTTTATGGTACGACGTCAAACGGATGTTTCGTAGCTTTCACAAATCATATAGAGCAATAAGCAACTTCAAAAGTCCAGACCCAAAACACAGAAGCTTTGAAATGTGATCACATTTATTGTTTTAGCAAAGTGTACCACACTTGCACCAAGGTTTTGTACAATGCTATAAAAGCTGTTTGATGATACGTGAGCATCTCCTACAGAGTAATAATTGCCACTTGAGAAAGCTGGGAAACAGCAGAATCATCGCCATCGGTCACACTAAGTATAATGCGAAGTCAAGACACCAAGCTAGGGTCTGGGACCGGCAACACGAATCACGGTAAAATACGCAACATAAACGGAGGCGACAGTGTCACACAAACGCACGACAAGTTTTTTGAGATAGGCATTGGGGGAGCGAAGTGGTTTAAGGCTAAAAGAAAAATCAGGGCCCAAAAACGTTATTATACACAGTTGCTGACGAGTTTGAAAACACAACAAGCTCAATTTTTTTTGGAATGTTGTGCGTTATTGGCCTGTTTCCTATTATGTGAACAAACACTTGTTCTGCATGCAAACCCACATCATTTGGGTTTTGTCAGATGCAAACATTGGCAGGTAAAAAGTTGAATACAACCGTCGCTGTGTGATATGCGGCACTGTCAGAAAAAGGTTGTGAAATATAGAAGTATCACTGTGTCTGGGAGACAAAATAGCATCGTCGTTTCGAAGAAAAGTCCCCCAACTCATACAACAATTTCATCATCGACTCAGTAAACTTTGAGATGGTTATTACAATTCAAACCAAAACTTCAATGTACAAAAACTCACTTTTAACAAACGAACATAACATCAAAAAAAGATGCGCCATTGTCGCAAAACTATCACTTGCCGAACCTGCGTGTTTGGCAAGTAAACCAGGAAAAACTGCAACTTATTCATTCAGGTGTTTCAGGTTGTATGATCAGCCACTTCCCGTGTCTCTGGCCCTTGATAGGAACTTCACAAAACAGGCATTGGCTATTCTACAGCTTCAATTCATTGGCAATTTTGGAAGCGATATTTTTAAAAGCAATGCTAGTTCCAGAAATTCTCTGCAAAAAAGGAACAGATTTTTGATTAATTGCTTTGTGATATGACAAGTAACAATTGACGTAAATGTGGTACACACAAAGCGTTGCTGAATTGTAATCGAGTGAGGTGAATTCGAGTCAATTTTTGTAGTGGCCTGCCAGTCAATGGCTATGCAAACATTTCTGAAAAGTTTGAGAACCACTGGTCTATAGTAAAGTATGGAATGTAAAATATTAAATCTGGTTTGTACCTAAATGTTTTGCTCTGACCAGAATGTAATGCGGTGAAATGACTTACTTTAAATCTAACTCCATTTAGTGAAAGTCTTGGCAGCTTGCAAACTTCCATTTCCCACTGCACAAGATTATCAGCATGACCATGTCCATGCACACAGAATAGCAGGTACTTCTCACGTTGTTCATAGTCACAATTATTTGAATTCAGAACCTGCATGNAAAATATTAAATCTGGTTTGTACCTAAATGTTTTGCTCTGACCAGAATGTAATGCGGTGAAATGACTTACTTTAAATCTAACTCCATTTAGTGAAAGTCTTGGCAGCTTGCAAACTTCCATTTCCCACTGCACAAGATTATCAGCATGACCATGTCCATGCACACAGAATAGCAGGTACTTCTCACGTTGTTCATAGTCACAATTATTTGAATTCAGAACCTGCATGGAAACATGTTTTATCATTTGTTCCTAACATAGGGCAAAAAAACTTGAATGAAAAAGAGTGATACATTTTAATATTACTGTGTTTGTATGTAGATCATAAAACATATTAAAAACTTAGAAAATAACAAACAATTTAGTTAAGCCTTGTCCAGTCTGTAAAAGATTGATATAAAAGCTCCTGAAAAGTTACAGATAACCATTTTTCAGACATTTAACCATTTAAGAGCCAATTGTACTACAAACTTCTAATGACCTTTTCCAACTTAGTCTTGGTGAATGGGTAATAATTCAAGAACCATGCTTTTCCTTATAGAACAAATGTAAACTTTCAAGCTACTGTATAGCAAAGAACTTCAAATAGGAGTAAAGTTGTTGCAAGGTGCCGTGTTCTAAAGTGTGATCTAACGGTTACCAGTATGCAATCACTGCTTGATTTTCAGCAGCTGAAAGACTGCCCAGCAGTCTGAGTGTGTTTTCCGGGTGAAATAATGGTCTAATACCAACCACTGACCTGTGTCTGTTGTAAAACCTGTCAAATCCCTATGTATTTGCAGTTTTGTATTTAGTATACACATAACTATGTAGAACTGACGTCTATCAGTTCAATTGCGGAGGATGTACAAGACATCGCTGTACCATGATGACATATCCTACAAACCGTCTAAATTTTATCTAATTACGACATTGTTTAACAACTCATTTTCGGGGAGGGGCGTTAGTGAGGTAACAGCTTGGGCTTTTCGAAAAACACAGTAACCAATGCATTGCAGTGATATGTTATACCAGGAGTGGCCAACTTGTCAATGCAAGGGATCGACAAAATTCTTGACAATGTTCAATTGACTGGTCGATAATAATGTCATAATGCACCTTTTATATACATAACCAACCAGTAGATTAATTTTAAATTTTACCAAATTCGGACATTGTTAAATAATGTGACCCAATTAGCAGGGTAACCAATGGGACTAGAGGGACCAAATAAAACAAATGGCAAAACTCTATGACCATATCTACCAGCTGTTAAAGTTTTATCCAAATCCAACAAACATTTCATGGCCAAATAACACGGACAAGACAAAAAAAAAAAAAAGTGAATCACAAAGCAAAAATGTGGTTGCTTTGCTGACTTCCGCTCTTCGCAAATAAATTTTTAACACCCATTGCATGGAACTATAATGAAAACATGCCAGATGTTGTTTAGATGCTTAAAAGGAAATGCAACTTGGTGGAAACATCTCACAAACAAAATTGGGCACTTCTCTAAATTAAAAAAATGTTTTCATTGTTTTTATTTGTATAAATCATCAATCACAGTAACTGTTCTAGAATAATTGTTACACTATAAACATCCCTAATTAGATATTTCAACTTAGGCCAATGAATTAATTACTTTTCGAATTTCCTTCATCATTTCCTTTGGCTCCATGGCAGATGTAGTTTTCATAGACCAGGTAAATCGTAGAGACCTTGGTTTTGACTCTTTTTCTGTTTCGGGAACTCCTCTTGCAGCACTACAACACAACAACACATCCATAAAACCTCTGAACACTTCAAGAAAAGTTAGCTTGAGTGCAACCTAAGTTTTAGTGCAACACTGCCACCACTAAGTAATTCCACCCAGAGTATTAGTAGTTACTTGCATTGTCTCAGATTTAGTAGTTACACTTCTGCATGAAATTGTTAGTAGAACAGTAAGTCTGCACAAGGGGCATTAAAATCGCTTTGCAAAGGAGTTGCCAAAGATATTAAAAAGTATCTTTGGGGCTATTTATTAAACTACATCTACTGAAACATAACTTCTTCAAAATATACATTGTTTTAAATGTACAAACTGACATGCATTTGAAGAACTGGTTTTGATTCACATCAAAACTACAAGTTCTTTGAGCCATATTATACCACTGACTCTTTTGTCTTGTTTGGATAGGTTGGGATACTATCCATTCTCAAAAGTATCCAAACTAGTGATGCACCGAATCGCGCAAATTAGGTTCGGACCGAAACCGGCAGTTTTTGCCGAATAAATTCGGCCGAATCAACCGAATCATTTGTGACGTTACGTGAACCCGTACTCTACGCTTTTGACACAATCACTTGAGTTTTGTGGCCAGGCAAACAGTGGTGCTACAACAGGATAGCTGTGTTGTATTATTATCTTAGTTCTGTGTGTTTTATTGTTGCCTAGGCCGTGGTTGCCAGCTTCCGAACTACTGATCTATTGGCGGAAGTGGACAAAACGATAATCCTTTAATAAAAACTAGTTGACGAGATAAACAAGTGTATGGCGTTAGCAGTCATAAATGCAATAACTTACAGCAGCAAAAATACCCTATTTTAACAGTTTTGTTACGTACCTGAACAATCATCATTGTTGCATCTTTTCGTTTTAGGCCTATTAATTACAGCACAGTTTGCCAGATTGTGTGGTACGTAAATAGACGAAAAAGACACGCGTTGTGCCTTAAATACAAACATCGTTTTGGGTAATGACAAATATCACTAAGACCCGCACGCTTGGTGTCTTAAAACGTTATTTTCTGTATGAGTAAAAGTTCGGTTTTGGCCGAATCATAACAAATTATTCGGCCGAAACCAAATCTTTGTAAAAATCGCTGATTCGGCCGAATAAATTCAGCAAACCGAAGCTTCGGTATATCACTAATCCAAACTGTGGCAACATTTTAACAGACTAACATAATTTCCATATTTGGTTGTGTTTTGCTCATTAATTCATAGTTTAATGCTGTTTAGTTTAATCAACATAATAGTTTATGTATCACAAAAATGCACATTGTTTATCTTGTTGTTTTCCAATTCCTTTATTCTCTAAATTTTATTACTTTTCAGTTAACATCACTTAACCAATACTGAGCTATTGGACAAAAATGATAAGTGGCAACATTTCCTTTTTGTCCCATTACAAAATTACCAGAATTTATCAGAAAATTAAAATTGTAAAACAAAAACTAAGTGGAAGCAAGCATTTTTAAGATTTATCATGGTTGGAAAGTCTGTTGATAAAAAACTTTTTTGTCAAAATCATGATGCTAGCAATGAAAAATTATTTGTGATAAATATTTTTATGCTTTGTTTAAAAACCTATATTATGCACATGCATTGTGCATGCATGACCCATTGACACAAAAAACATTTCTCCCGGTTTGGTGCAAAAACAATGTGTAAAAGGCCACTTATAGTTATTCATTAAAGAAACATAAGAAAATGGAATAAGAGTGTAAAAGTAAAGATTTTCATTTTGTTGCATCTGGCTTTTAGCAAATTTGTTTTTACTTAATGCAAACCAAAATGTACAGGACAAATGTCGTTATCACCGACAATATTCCTGCACACATATAAAAATTTTCACCAATTTGTTGGAATAGTTAAAACGATTACTATTTCCAAAATAAGTCCTACAGAAACCGTAAAATCAAATTTTTAACTAATGACAATCAGGGATGGCCAAAAAATAATGCATTAGCACTGACATCAAGTGGTGAAAATGGTATTGGTTTTTGTCTAATACTTCAGTGGTAAATGAGCAAATACCAGTAATTTTACAGGAGAAAATGTGCACTATGTGGTCTGTTTTGGCAACCATAATTTCCTAATATATATGTCAAAATTTTAACTTTATAAATTTTACACATGTAATATTTCGTGTGATTTGTTTGATTTAGAAAAAAAGGTTTGGTGATGATAACATATGCGCTGCAATCAACGCAGCCACCATGGCATGTTCTACAAACAGTCCAAAATTCATCCAGTTAACGTTGTTAAATAATTTGAACCATTTTGGGCGGCTAATGGGGTAAAACATGGGGCTATACGATCAAAGAAAGAAATTGATGGCATGAAAATCAGGGTAACCAGTTGGTCTATGGGATCGAACAAAACTGATGACACACCACCATGATAAAATATACCAACAGTAAAAGTTTCTCTCCAAATCCTTCAAACATTGAATGCCAAAAGAGCATGAACAAGCTTCAGGATAAGAAAGGAGAAACAAGAAGAGGGTAAAACAATGTGCATCACCTTTAGGAATGGGATCATAACATTGCAGCACAAAAACGTTCATCACATTTTGGTCTTAGTCAGTTAAGAATTTATTCCTGTTTATTAAATTTATATGGAACTTAAGACCTTCGCTTGTAAGCCCATGAAAAGTTCTTTGTTTTCTAACACAGTAGCAAAACAAATAGTGCTTCTTGGTTACTGTTTAACACATGTTTATAGCATATGTAGTAAAGTATTATGTATCAGATAGGACTGCAGTACATTTTTCGTTCATATTGTATGACTAAAATATTCATTTGGCCATCCCTGAAAATTAGTTAAGTTTTTCTGACCCTCCATATTTTGACAATTACTGTTTATCCTTTTTAGAAATGCAAGAAACCCCTAAGAGCCAGGACTGTAGAGTTTTTTTTACATTACAAGTGTGTAAACCTACTGGTTATCACACGGTTATATTTAGAAGCAAAGTTGGACTTTTCACATATCATTGAATAGATTTTATTAACATATCACTTCCAATTGTTGCTTTAAGTTATGTGGTATAGCTGTTAGTTTCCTGTTTTCACCAAATGTATTTAATCCACTCAGTTATTTTAACAGAGCACACTATGTTGAACTTGTAATGTTACCCAATGTTTAATAAGTATCCTTGCTATGAAAGCAGTCCATGAAAACGTTTGGTTGTGAAACCAAAAAGAGTAGAACAGTAGTTGTTCTTTACAGAAACATTAATGGCAACATAGCCATATTGACAAGAGAAAAAACTTCAAGGTTTTTTTAAAATGAGTAGTCAGCATTGCTGTAGTTAACATGCTCAATACATGCCAGTCAATCTACTGACCGTTCACGCTCATATCGACGCGAAAATCTCAATGATCTCCTGAAAAGCATCAGTGTCAAAACAAACAAAATGCACATATACAGAATCGGACAAAAATGGGCCTGGTTCAATGCAAAAATACAGCATTCAGAGCCAGAGCCAAATTTACCTTCTGTTAAACTTTGAAGACAGCTTGCTGAGAAATCCACTAGGGTTGTCGCGGGAACCTTGAGCTCCTTTAGACGACATCCCTGCACCATCATTTCGATTCGATGCACCAGCCATGCAATCACTCACAGATGGTGAAGTGGGGGGTGGGCCATTATATGTTGCAGTGCGACGCTGACGCTCATGGGTCTGTGGGCCATGGTATGTACGCCGCTCTCTGGCATTTCTTGGGAATGGTGTGGCTGATGTTGGTGTGTGCCTTGCATGAACTGATGAGCGACTTCCAGGAGCGACACTTGTTGTTCGAATCACAGGAGAAGGCAACTTGCCACCAGGTGAGGTACTGTGCAATGGAAAAAGTGTACAAGTTCGATGAAATATGCAACTAGGCTAGAAAAGGATTTAATACTAGCTAAAACTTTTAAGTTTTCATCACAGTGCAGTTCCTCCTAAATTTGCTTTGTACATTATTAAACATTTTTGTTAAAAATGTTTTCAAACTATACACTACATGTTCTCACTAAAAAGTATTCACTTTGAATTTGTGTACGATGTCTGTCACAAGGACAGTGCAAAAAAGTTATTATCTCTTATGCCAGCCTGTTTCAAAGAACCAAACTAAAAACCATCTTTTACAGCGACTGGCAGTTGTGTAGTATCAGCCGTTGGCTGCAAAATACAGAAAGAAAAACAATATGTGCCTCTTTTGTGAAAGGCCATTCACAACATGAACATCTTATAACTGTACAACCATATTTCAACTTACGTAGGCCTGGAATCAACATCATTAGATGGAGAAATCATTTTACCACCAGTTGTGGTTGAATGAGATTTATGATGACGAGTCCGCATCGGGTCTTCTGGGGGACTAAAATTAAAAACAAGCTTGCTAATAATTTCACCAACTTATCACAATTAAATTTATTGATCACTACCTGGCATCCGGTGGAAGAGTTTGAGCACCTTTTTTATCTGTACAAACATATGTGTTTCGCCTTGTCATATCAGATCCTTTCCATGGCTGTAAAATAAATAATAATAAAAATACCATTTGTAGTGCAGCATTCAACCTCGATGATTACCCACGACATACTCTGAAATAAAAGCAAGTAAATCCAATTTCATACTTGGGTGGCCACCCATGCCTCTCAGAAGCATCCGGAATCCTAGCTACTCTAAATTAGGCCACCAACAGTAACAGTTTAAAAAAAAAAGGTTTCGGTCTAAACTTGTATCACAAATCAAGATTGTTGTTTTTGATTCTAAGTGTCGGAATTTTAACCAGGATTTTTGTCACAGAAGTGTTTGGGTATTTAAGACCATACAACTATGCACCATGAAACAGGTTGCTGTCCGACTAAACTTGTACCTTAGTTATGTCTGGTCTCTGCGATGAAGGAATTTCAGCTTTATTAGGATTGGCAGCAGTAGAACCAATAGCAGCAGGTTTTAGTGCACTATTGAAAATAAATTTATGTAACAGCATTAAAAACACAACATGAAGATAATTACATACTATCACATCAAATAGCATGTAGTTATATCTTAATTGTAATATTTAAAGTTGACTTATACATATATACTTGCTTCATATGATTAAACTAGCTGGATTAATATGTATCACAAACAAAGANGTGGTAACCTAAAAGGTATTTGCTATGCCATACAGTAGTAGACCAGGCATCAAAATATCTCTGCTGCTATATATGATAGCTCTCCACAAATATAGTAGCATGTATGCTTCTATTTAGTTTATTAAAGGGCTAAATGTTGTTAGTGAATTTATACCTCACCACTGAAACTGATTTAAAAAGGTCAATAAAAATTTGTGGTTTGGTTGACTGTGGAATGCCGGAAGGTTACTGCAGGTCAACTAAGTTTTGCACTACTTATTGAAAGAAGTTGTTTTGAAACATTTTTCTAGAAGTTTGTAAGTTTGACAAGAATGCCAAGCTTACATATTTGTACAAGTTTTTTTTCTTGTATTTACTTGTCATGTACCAAAACAAAATCATGTTTCGTGTTG
The DNA here is from genome assembly GCA_008931825.1 of Phallusia fumigata. NCBI lineage: Eukaryota > Metazoa > Chordata > Ascidiacea > Phlebobranchia > Ascidiidae > Phallusia > Phallusia fumigata. The sequence continues at coordinate 6,020 of QXVZ01015915.1, read as the reverse complement.
TCTTTCACCAGTACACATAACATCCAATGTTTTAATTTTTCAGAGAAAATGGTTGAAATGGGTTACGATAAAGCAGAAGTTGAACGATCCCTGCGGACTCGTGCATATGATGATCCCTTTGCGACATACCTGCTCCTAGGAACAAAACCTTCAGAAGTATGAGAATCGCATGAGTGCTGCATAAGAATGTGCACATTAATGATGTTTTGGTTAATCTTAACATGTAAATTCTGTGGTATTTATTTCTTTGATCAATGTAATTTTATATTTATAGCTGTGTGATGCTTCAACATCTCGTTCAAGCAGTGCAATTTCCCTCAAGCAAATTGGTCAGCCATCTCCATCAAATCAAGTGCCACGGAAAGTGCATCGCAGTGTCTCTGCAAATCAGAAACAAAGGCGGATGAGCACAGAAAGTAAGAGCTGTGTTTCTGTTCAGTTTTGTTAAACTCCGTTTTTCTGCAAAATTTACACTTGAGGTTTTTGTTGACCTCACAGAAAACTACAAATACTAATTTTAACAAAACTTGTTGTGGATTTTGCTTAAAATTCAGCTTTAATTCCATGTAAAAAAACTGTCATACCATTGTCATACCACAGAACATGTATTGCCAATATGTGTAAACTGCCATGACTGATGTTGGGTACAAAAGCTTTTAATTGTGTGCAATGTGTTTGTTGACTCACCTAAATCCTTCCCAGACTGAAATAAATCCAAAGTGTGGTTATTGAGAATAGCTATATTATGTACATGGTCATATTTACAGTCATTACAGGCAACATTTGTGGACTTAAATTCAACAGTTTTTTTCAAACATTTATTAACAGCTCTGTTAGCTGACAACTTCTACCCATTTAAAAAGGGTAACCATTTTAGCGCCAACATGTTAGAAGAAAACAACAATAGTTTGTTGAGCAACGATTCAGCATTAAATTGCTCTAGCTACTAACTAGGTTGTGATGAGTTGGTGAAGGCTTGTCCAGAAAAGATGGTCACTTGCTTGTCAGTACTACCAGGGATCAATCAGCACAGGGACAAAATGAGGATAGTGCGCGAGTATTTGCATCATCACTCTGAACAAGGTGCCTTGCTCAACCTGAAACAGCAGATTTTATATCTGGTACAAGAATGCATAGACTTAGAGTGAAGTAACATAGAATGACAATATTTTAGTCAATGTTGTTGGGCTATGTAGTTTTATTAAGAAAATGTAATCAGTTTTTAGAAATTAGACCAGTTTGAAAACCATTCAATTGAATGATTCTCAGTTTTTAAAGCAGGAGGTAAGAAAAGTAAGAAAACAAAAGTTAAAATGTAGTTTAGGATTTTTTTTGAATTTTTTTGTTCGAAGTACTATTATGTCAATTTGCGGCCACCCGTTTGTTAATTTGATAGTGTTTAGAAATATTTATGTTTATGTTTTTCAACAAAAACCTACATTTTTCAACAAAACATTTACTGTGGACCTAATATTCAAGTGTTAGCATACAGGGGCCAAAGTGTTAAAATTCTGGCAACACACACTCAGACTCGGTTTTAATTCATCACATCCCTTCTTAGAAAGCTTACCCCATGTATGTAAACATGAGTCCGTCGAGTTTTATCGTAATTCATTACAGACCAGGCGATTTTTTTTGTCGGCAAGGTTTACTGTAGGTTCATGGATAGCGCTGGCATATTTAAAGCATTGCTTTTTATGTAAGTACATTTTCTCAAATGATATTTTAGACACCAAAGCAAACAACAATGTGGTGAAAGGAGTTGCACGTTCCACCTCTGCCCATCATCATAACACAAGAAATGGGGAATCACCTCACTCAGCAGTCGCTTCCATTTCTGAAGATTCAGGTTCAGGGTAAGTTACTTATTGATGCAATTGGTCAATAATATGGTAATATTTAGGTACATAATTCATGGTTAAAATAATCATAGATAAATACAAGTCAATACTTGCATGAAGCCATTTTTCACTGTTTTAACAAGTGTTTTTATGAGGAAGTCTAGGACAATGCGATTATTGATGATTTTTGTTGCAACTGATAATTTGACAACAGTTAAATGAATTTTGCAGCTTAATTTGACAGCATAAATGATTTTGTTATTTACTTGTTGTTAAAATCACATACTTTTTACTTGGTGGAGTTATGCTACCTCACACATTTTTAAACAACTGAGTTTGCTCTTTGTTTGTGATACATATTAATCCAGCTAGTTTAATCATATGAAGCAAGTATATATGTATAAGTCAACTTTAAATATTACAATTAAGATATAACTACATGCTATTTGATGTGATAGTATGTAATTATCTTCATGTTGTGTTTTTAATGCTGTTACATAAATTTATTTTCAATAGTGCACTAAAACCTGCTGCTATTGGTTCTACTGCTGCCAATCCTAATAAAGCTGAAATTCCTTCATCGCAGAGACCAGACATAACTAAGGTACAAGTTTAGTCGGACAGCAACCTGTTTCATGGTGCATAGTTGTATGGTCTTAAATACCCAAACACTTCTGTGACAAAAATCCTGGTTAAAATTCCGACACTTAGAATCAAAAACAACAATCTTGATTTGTGATACAAGTTTAGACCGAAACCTTTTTTTTTTAAACTGTTACTGTTGGTGGCCTAATTTAGAGTAGCTAGGATTCCGGATGCTTCTGAGAGGCATGGGTGGCCACCCAAGTATGAAATTGGATTTACTTGCTTTTATTTCAGAGTATGTCGTGGGTAATCATCGAGGTTGAATGCTGCACTACAAATGGTATTTTTATTATTATTTATTTTACAGCCATGGAAAGGATCTGATATGACAAGGCGAAACACATATGTTTGTACAGATAAAAAAGGTGCTCAAACTCTTCCACCGGATGCCAGGTAGTGATCAATAAATTTAATTGTGATAAGTTGGTGAAATTATTAGCAAGCTTGTTTTTAATTTTAGTCCCCCAGAAGACCCGATGCGGACTCGTCATCATAAATCTCATTCAACCACAACTGGTGGTAAAATGATTTCTCCATCTAATGATGTTGATTCCAGGCCTACGTAAGTTGAAATATGGTTGTACAGTTATAAGATGTTCATGTTGTGAATGGCCTTTCACAAAAGAGGCACATATTGTTTTTCTTTCTGTATTTTGCAGCCAACGGCTGATACTACACAACTGCCAGTCGCTGTAAAAGATGGTTTTTAGTTTGGTTCTTTGAAACAGGCTGGCATAAGAGATAATAACTTTTTTGCACTGTCCTTGTGACAGACATCGTACACAAATTCAAAGTGAATACTTTTTAGTGAGAACATGTAGTGTATAGTTTGAAAACATTTTTAACAAAAATGTTTAATAATGTACAAAGCAAATTTAGGAGGAACTGCACTGTGATGAAAACTTAAAAGTTTTAGCTAGTATTAAATCCTTTTCTAGCCTAGTTGCATATTTCATCGAACTTGTACACTTTTTCCATTGCACAGTACCTCACCTGGTGGCAAGTTGCCTTCTCCTGTGATTCGAACAACAAGTGTCGCTCCTGGAAGTCGCTCATCAGTTCATGCAAGGCACACACCAACATCAGCCACACCATTCCCAAGAAATGCCAGAGAGCGGCGTACATACCATGGCCCACAGACCCATGAGCGTCAGCGTCGCACTGCAACATATAATGGCCCACCCCCCACTTCACCATCTGTGAGTGATTGCATGGCTGGTGCATCGAATCGAAATGATGGTGCAGGGATGTCGTCTAAAGGAGCTCAAGGTTCCCGCGACAACCCTAGTGGTTTTCTCAGCAAGCTGTCTTCAAAGTTTAACAGAAGGTAAATTTGGCTCTGGCTCTGAATGCTGTATTTTTGCATTGAACCAGGCCCATTTTTGTCCGATTCTGTATATGTGCATTTTGTTTGTTTTGACACTGATGCTTTTCAGGAGATCATTGAGATTTTCGCGTCGATATGAGCGTGAACGGTCAGTAGATTGACTGGCATGTATTGAGCATGTTAACTACAGCAATGCTGACTACTCATTTTAAAAAAACCTTGAAGTTTTTTCTCTTGTCAATATGGCTATGTTGCCATTAATGTTTCTGTAAAGAACAACTACTGTTCTACTCTTTTTGGTTTCACAACCAAACGTTTTCATGGACTGCTTTCATA
>QXVZ01015895.1:0-33832 GCA_008931825.1 Phallusia fumigata | reverse complement strand
AACAATTACACCGATTCCTGAATGTGCAAAGATCCAGGTTATACTTGTTTTATTTTGCAAACAATTTCCGTAAATTAGTAATTTTGTCACCTGCCATGAATGGAAAATTATCTTTTTATGTAACTTTTAGACCTATTTATTTGTTTATAATCAATCAATCTTTTTTAAACAGGTTTTTTGTTTGTCATAAATTCAGTGATAGTCTTTACATGCTGAAGTAAAATAGGTTTGAAAATGTGATAAAATGTGAAAATTTCTTCTACATTTTTGAACAGCAAACAAAGCTGATAGGAAAATTACCAGAAAATTCTTGACATTTTTTTTAGATGTTGTGCTATTTGCTGGAAGTTCTCCTTACACCAGAAAACACTCCACCTGACTGTCCAAAGGAGTTATATGAACTTTACTTTGTATTCGCATGCATTTGGGCTTTCGGTGGTGCGATGTTCCAAGATCAGCTGATTGACTACAGGTAAATTACAATGCTTTGTAACTTTCACTAGTAAGATTGATGCAAAGCCATAATTTGCTTGGCAATGTGTTGCTGTTGAAATGCCATGTGATTTGGTATTAAAACTGTAACCTTTAAGTGAACAGAAACAAAAATGCTTGTAATCTCAAATCACCTTAATTTTTAATGCCCTAAATGTCGTATTCTGTGATAACATGTGCCAAAATATTTGGTAGACATCCACTTAACAATTAAAAGCTTGCAAAAATAATTTTATTGGCCTTTTAACCAGCTTAACTGTAGACTAAGCAAGTTCAAACCTTTTAAGTGACAAGAATGGTTTTGCACCAGTTATTACCATGTTAAACATTTGCACAGGGTGGAGTTTAGCAAATGGTGGTCGTCCGAGTTCAAGACGGTCAAGTTCCCCAGCAGTGGCACTGTGTTCGATTACTGCATCGACGTCGAAACCAAGAAATTCGTTCCATGGTCAGACAGTGTTCCTGGCTTTGAACTTGATCCAGATTTGCCTCTACAGGTTTGTACACAACACTTGCCAAGATGACCAGGCAGTTTTACAGCTGCTTAGTAGTAGCAATGTTGCGAGTCCTAATTCTGTCTCGGCCACTTGTGATTTTATGACCTCAAACTTAACTCCAACTCTGAAATAAAACAAACAAATATTGTTAATTTTTTTGAAAAGTAAATAAAATCAATTTAATTTTATAGTGGTACATAGTGACAGGGCCCAAGTGGTACATGTTCAGAAAATAAGGTTGGTCTGCATAAAGTTTACTTCTCCACTTAGGCTTGCATGGTGCCAACAGCTGAAACACGCCGAATCCGCTACTTTATGGATCTCCTGATGGAAAAACGGCGACCGGTGATGCTCGTAGGCAATGCTGGTACAGGAAAGACTGTCTTGGTGCAAGACAAGCTTGCAGCGTTGTCTGATGACTACATGGTGACAAATGTGCCTTTCAACTTCTACACTACATCGCTAATGTTGCAAGGTGTTCTGGAGAAGCCACTGGAAAAAAAAGCTGGTAGAAATTTTGGTCCTCCTGGGAGCAAAAGGTTATTGTTGTGTTTTTGACTTATTGTAATATGCACACAAATATTTAAGCAAGCCAAGAGTCAAACATGTACGTAAGCAATTTGCGATTCCCTCCATATTATCTTTCTAAACTTGTTTACCACTAGCCTCATGTTTAATAAAACAGATTACAGGCCAACTATTCCCACATCTGGTTTAGTCTTAACCCTTTAACCACACATATTTTACCCTTACACACATAAATACATTTTTTGCATAGGTTGTTGCTTGTGCTTTGCATTTTTTGTGGCAGCTCAGTTAGTGGTGATGTGCATGCTAATATTGACGAACAAACATTGACTCTATTGCACCATTTTATTCACAGACTGATTTACTTTATTGACGACATGAACATGCCAGAGGTTGATGCCTATGGAACAGTTCAACCTCACACGCTGATCAGGTAAACACCACCGTAGCAGAGCTAATCCTGTATCAGTCTCTTATGGGAAGAAAAAACTAGGGCAGTACTTAACCCAACGATTTCATTGTTGATCACAATAATTACTGTGCTGTTTCAATGACAATGCCTGTGCAGTTAGCTATGGGCACAGAGCCTACTGTGTATCAGCCCTGACAAGACAGGTGATGCAGGCCAAACCAGTTGTAGCCTGTGTGATAAAAAGTAATAAACACATGTCTGTGCGTTTGTAAAAGTATTACATATCTGTTGCGACCCCCAGAAAACCTCCCTGCGACCCCTTTTGGGGTTGCGACCCCCAGGTTGAGAACCACTGCTCTAAATGCAAGATTAAAAAACATTTGCTTTACCATTTAACCAAATTTAATCGTTCAATTTTTGCAACACCTTCCATGCATTTACAGACAACACATGGACTTCAGCCATTGGTATGATCGCAACAAGCTCATACTGAAAGACATCAACAATGTGCAGTATGTTGCCTGTATGAACCCGACCGCTGGATCGTTTACCATCAATTCAAGATTGCAACGTCACTTCAGTGTGTTTGCAGTCAGCTTCCCAGGACAGATAAACATTGCACTTTATTCATAATCTTTTAAGTCTGTTCATAATATTTCGATACAAACTGATGCATACACAAAACTCAATGTTATTTTTTTCCTTTTAGTTTTTTTAATATGTTTCGTGTAACTTGCAGTTTTTACCATTACTTATATTAGTAGGAAAATGATTTCGCTCTTTTGAGACTTCCATGTCATGTTTGACAAATTGTAGAACTTATGCTAACTGACCCAAAAAATGCCACCCCTGTTCGATTCAATCAAACCTAAATGTTTGATTTGCATCACACCTTACACCTTTATCTCCTTCAGGAAGCACTTCTGACAATCTACAGTAGCATTGTGAGTCAGCACCTCCAGATAGGGGGTTTCCCTGTTGCGGTGCAGAAAGTAGCTGCCACCCTGGCACAGGCGGCTCTTGCACTACATGCCAAAGTGAGCAGTGTCTTCCTGCCAACAGCCATCAAGTTCCACTACATTTTCAACCTGCGTGACTTGTCCAACATATTCCAGGTAAGCGTTGTATTGTTAGGTTTCAGTGATAGGAAAAACTCCAATGCAAAGCAGCATACATATGAGTCAACTTTATCTGGTTTTGAGGTTACAAATCACCTTGTGTGTAAGGTTGTTGGTTCCGATCCCATCTTGGTTGTTTTTGTTTCTTGAGCAAGAAACTTAAATGACATTGCTCCAACCCAAAAATTTAAATAAAAAACTATCCAACAAAGCTGCTATAAGGCGAGTAGCTCGAGGGCGAACCAAGCCAGAACCTGAGTACTCGGTCCCAAGCATCACAATTTTTGATGCTCGGCGCTCGGCCGAGCAGTTGCATGAACCAAGCCGAGCATTAGACAAAAAATTCATATTTTTTAAAACTAAATTCAGAACTACTCAATTACTGTGAAACCGCACTACGAATTGATGACTTGCTTATTACACAATAATGTAATGGACGATTGACAAACAGGTTTGTTATCACAATACAACATGTGTTCCTTTGTTTTGGTTATGAACATGTGCAACAAATAGGTTGTACCGAGTAGTCTTGTGTTTTCAGAGTGTGGGCATATTTCTTAGCGTCAGACATGGCATCAGAGTCTTCGTGCGCTGCGGTTGTTACTAAAAAAAATGGGTGTTTCACTTAGCGTTGGCTTGCCTCACATGTTATCCTGAAGGGACTATTAGAGCTCAAATACGGCCCTGGTGGCTAGATAAGGGACCTTAAAAAAGTAAAAAACTACAGTGTAAATGGGAATGTTTGTGATGTCACAATACACCGAGCATGCTTGACCGAGCACCGAGCGTTAACGTGAGATGCTCGGTGCTCGACCAAACAGAACACTTGCAGTTTTGGCCCATTCCTACTATTTATTATAAGGTACACTTTGGTGCCTGCTTTTGCACTAAGAGCTTTCAATTTTTTTCATATTATTTTGCTACATTTCCTCATATGAATGCCTCTACAGTAAACAGCAGTTTATTTTATTGTCCATTAACATCATTGGTACAAAAGTTTATTTTGTTTGCAGGGGATTTTGTTCTCCACTTCGGACTGTGTGAAGAACGTGAGTGACCTCGTCCGACTCTGGCTCCACGAAGCCTCGAGGGTCTACAGCGACAAACTTATTGACAAAAAGGTGTTGGATGGTTATGACTGATGCTGTCGCTGACACCAGTGTTTGTTCACATATGTATTTGCAAAATATGCAATTTTTTCAAAATAGAGGATTTTGAAAGGATGAAGGTTTAAAATAATGTTGGTTTGTTAGGGTTGTTGTAAAAATGTGTTCCACATAGATAATGTGGTTTGCCTTGTTGTAGATTTGCTTGTTCATTGCCTGAACAGATAAAAACAAATAAATAACAAGTTTTTACTTTTATGTTATTGTGCAATCAAAACAATTTAATTTTTTTCTACCTGAAGGACATGGAAAGCTTCACGAAGCTAAAGTTTGACTTTGCCAAGAAATACTTTGACGACATTCCCGATGAGATACTGACAGCTGACCCTCTCATGTTCTGCCATTTTGCTCAAGGGATTGGCGACCCGAAGTATATGCCAGTATGTACACATAACGGTTGACTGTAGTTGTACAATACCTGTCAAAGTAAGCAATGCCTTAAGTAACTTAAGTTTGTCACAGTTTGTCAAAAGTTTTTCCAAGGTAAAATGCAGTTTTTTTGAATCCATTCTGTTATTTGGCTTCCGCTTAACTGATTACGTGCGCTTACAAAATAAATCGAAACATCATGTTTCATTGTGTTTAATAAGGTAATTATCCAACATTTTCAAGCAAAATTTTCAATGCCCCTTTAATAACAAGGAAATTAATAAAATACATTCATGAAAACCAATTTGATCCATTTATTCCCAACCATTTATTAAAACCAGTCATCAATAAAGAGGATCTGTGACAAAATTTCAACATGTTTGTACTTTTTGCAGGTTCAGGGCTGGGACTCGCTGAACCGACTCTTAGTCGAGGGTCTCGAAGCTTATAATGAAGTGAACGCAGTGATGAACCTCGTGTTGTTCGAAGACGCCATGTCCCATGTGGCGAGGATCAACAGAATCCTTGAATCACCGAGAGGAAACGCTCTGCTTGTCGGTGTTGGTGGATCAGGTACCTTTAACTTGTTTCTGGATTGTTTCTTGTGTCTAAACATTTGTTTACGATTGTATATTGCAGTATGTTTTTCACTTTTATTAGTGATTTTATGTATGTTTATGTTATAAATTTGACTTACATTCAAAATCTTGAATACTTGTTGAAATATTTGTTAAATGGTCATTTAACGCCCAAGGTCCAAAATAAATTTATGTTTTAAATATTGCTTTGTTCTTCTTTGCTATTCAAGTTATTCACACAAGTGTTGTGTAAGTCGTACGGCTGCACGCACACATGCCTTCCAAAAAATTCAGCTGTTATTCGAATCACAGCAACTTTGTACAACTTGATTCCAGGTAAACAGAGTTTATCGAGGCTGGCAGCTTACATCAGCGGACTTGAAGTTTTCCAGATCACGCTGAGAAAGGGTTACGGAATTCCCGATCTCAAACTCGACCTCGCTGCACTTTATCTTAAGGCTGGTCTCAAAAATATTGGCACCATGTTCCTGCTTACAGATGCACAGGTAAGTGTTAGTTATCAGGGTTCGCAAAAACTACAGGTTTTCTATTTGGCTGAGTACTGCCGAGCTTCTTGTGTTAATATTCTGTATTCTGCCAGCCATACTTTGTTCATAGTAATGTCACATGACAACAGATTAGTTGCCATGATTTACTTTTTTATCATAAAAATGTCCCATTATTCACATTTTAAATGGGCAAGTTCATGTATTGTAACTTGCCATCAACTGTTGGATGCTTTTTGCACAATAAGATTTGATTTGCTGCAATGCTTGGTACTAACTTGGCAGGGTCTCTCCCTAAAAGCTCTGTAAAACTTGTAACATATTATTTTACATTATGTAGTCACATGAAAACAAACTTGCGGATCGAAAGTGCAAAAAATTAATCTGGTAAAAAAGTTCATAGTATTTTTACCTTATTAGAAGGGAAACAAATGTAATGTTTTTTGTTGAAATGTGTTTGTTAGTTTTCAACATTCACAACATATCTTGTGCGTTTCTTGCCTCTTCCCATAAAAAAATAGTACAAATGACCAGAACTGATTTTCAACCGATTAACAAGGCCGTCAAAATATTTCTCACAGGTGCCAGATGAAAAGTTTCTGGTGCTTGTCAATGACCTTCTCGCATCAGGGGAAATACCTGAACTGCTGCCTGACGATGAAGTTGAGAATGTGATCAGTGGGGTGAGGAACGAAGTGAAAGGAGCAGGGTTGGAGGACTCGAGGGAAAATTGCTGGAAGTTTTTCATTGATAGAGTCAGAAAACAACTAAAGGTAGACCCACAAACTTTATACACAATTAGAGCTGGTTTTGATATGACCTGGTTTGTTCTTGATAATTGAAGGTTCTTAAAAACAGGTTTTGACTAAACTGAGTCCACAACCAATTTGATATTTACAGTAAACATACTTAAAGTTTCTTCATTTTAATTGAAATTCGGAATGGTAATTTTTTGAATGAAAATTTCATGCTTTTGCTTCATTTACAATAAGTTGCAAGAAATTCTTAGCAACAGTTGCTTTTTTGTAAACCAGTTTAGTTGCTGCATTGTACAGTTTCTTCAATCTGTATCCTGTCCAGGTGGTGCTGTGTTTCTCGCCAGTTGGGTCGACCCTTCGAGTTCGTGGAAGAAAGTTTCCAGCTGTTGTAAACTGCACACAGATCGATTGGTTTCATGAATGGCCGGAAGAAGCCCTTAGATCTGTCAGTCTTACTTTCCTACAGGTAAGCATATGTCTTGCAAGTAAATTATTTTACTGTTTAAATCTTGCATCTTGTTTGTTTTGCTTTTAAATAGGGTTGTGCTTTAAATAAGACATTGACAATGCCTATTTTGGGCAAAATATTTAGACCCTTTGGTAAGAGCTAAGGGTAAATTTTCTTACCAAAATTATTTCTAACCATCCGAAACCATGTCTTCATGCTGTTCTGCCGTGATTTCTTCCATACAAATTATAAACAGTTTATGTCACTTTTTTCATAATTTTTTCCTGTGCAGGACATTGAGGGCATCGATAATGACATCAAACCATCGATCAGCGAGTTTATGTCATTTGTGCACACAAGTGTCAACCAGACAAGTGCCATGTATCTTGCAAACGACAGGTATTGCTTTCTTTATTACATGTATATTTAACAATTATTACAATTTAACTGATCAAAAAATATTAATTATGCATTACTGACAGCAAAGTCTTATCTATAAACTTGTACATTGTGTCTGTAAAGTTCTAAAGAGATCAAGTGCTATGAAAAAATATACATCTTTAATCTAACAGTTTGGCTTGACAATCTCAGTCTGATAGTCCTGTGGTTCTGAAACTGTATAGCACGATGCCCTGGTACATTATTTTAATTTAAAGGCTGGCACATAATATTTCCATTTTATAGCTAACATGTCTTTGTATCAATAAATACAACTTAAAAAAACTGTGTGGCCCATTATCCTATATCATGTGAACACATCAGTACCTTGTTTGTGTTGCAGACGTTACAACTACACCACTCCAAAGAGCTTCTTGGAGCAGATTAAACTGTACGAGAGCCTGCTTGGGATGAAGAGTAAGGAGTTGCAAGCTAAAATGGAGCGACTTGAGAATGGTTTGACCAAGCTACAAAGCACAGCGGCTCAGGTAAAAAGTTGTTTGTTTCCGCAACAAGACTTTGTATTTTTACACTTATTGAGCAAAAAGTTATTTACATCAGGTATGACATGAATGGAGCGTTCAGATTTGCTTATTTTTGTAATTCTTGTTACACTGTCTTGAGATTTTCTTCTTGGTTTTCAAGCCAAAATAACCAACTGGATGCAAGGCAATTGCTTTAATCACTTGACCACTTTTGGCACAATGAAATACAAATCATCTTTCATACATCTTTGCTAACCTAAGACCTAATTTTTTCGAGCTGATTGTTTTCAAATTTGTATTTACACAGGTGGATGACTTGAAAGCAAAACTCGCATCTCAAGAAATTGAGTTGCAACAGAAGAATGAGGATGCAGACAAACTAATTCAAGTTGTCGGCGTTGAAACCGAAAAGGTCAATTTTTTATAATTGCAGCATAAGTAAAAAATGTAAATCTTGAAGCCAAAGTTTAGAGTATAGCTTTTAAATGCAGTGTGCCAGTTTACAAATTATGTCTCAATGTTAATGACTTTGCATGCCATGTTGGTGATGCCACTGCTTTAAAACAAGTAGGTTGCAAAACTTAGGTCAAAAAATGTATTTAAATATGCACTCGTTAATCACTTGGCTTGCATTAAATAATACCCTCGTGCAGAACACTAGCTGGGGTTGCTGAAGCCTGCTTTAGTTTGATATTCAATATCATTCGAGCTTCTATACTTCAGGTGAGCAAGGAGAAAGCAATCGCGGACAGGGAAGAAGAAAAGGTGGCGGTGTTCGCGATTGAAGTGGGTGAGAAACAGAAATCTTGCGAAACCGATCTTGCCAAAGCGGAACCAGCTTTAGTCGCTGCACAAGAAGCTCTCAACACACTTAATAAGGTAACAACATCAAGCCTGTCTGATTTCTCTGCTGGCTCATATTATTTCACTGGAAAAAAAATAAGTGCTTTTATTCCACAATTACATATGTTGTGTACAATCTATACATGCTTTAAAATGCGTATGGCATTTAAGCTTTTATATCATATTCAGTGATTGGGTGAGGTTATTCAATCTGTTACATAAAGTCACATAAATGTAATTAATTGTGTTTTGCATTGTTTCAATAGGACATGTCTAACTGAATCACAACATGGGTATCTGGGAGTATCATTATGATGTAACATTTTTAATATTTTTTTTGAATAAAACTCTGCAACTTTGGTTCTCAAGCTTTGTGGTTTTGGTAAATCGAATTGTGATTTCAACAGTTTTCCTAGACAACTTGGCTGTAAATATCTTGCTGTCTATTTTAGAGTATTGCTTTAGGAACTTCTTATCAATGATTTTGGTCAATGTTGTGTTTGCAGAACAATCTCACAGAGTTGAAGTCGTTCGGATCGCCCCCAGCTGCAGCTGTGAATGTAACTGCCGCTGTCATGGTTCTGCTTGCTCCTAATGGAAAAGTTCCCAAAGACAGAAGTTGGAAAGCTGCCAAGAACATGATGCAGAAGGTCAATATTGATTTTTCGGTTTCGTTTTTGAAATAGGAAAACATTTTTATTTTTATTTTGCAAAAAAAATCATTTCCAAGTGGTGTCTTACGTATTTTTCATGTGTTTATTTTTCATAGGTCGATTATTTCCTCGAACAACTGATCAACTATGACAAGGAAAATATTCACGACAACTGTATGAAGGGAATTCGACCATATCTGGAGGACCCAGAGTTTCAGCCAGACTTTATCCGAGCCAAGGTAGGTGGTCATGTGGTTAGCGCGACTACTTTGTGCTTAAAAGGTTGTGGGTTCAAATCCCATCTCACTTACTGGTATTTCACTGAGCAAGAAACTTAGATGGCATTGCTTCAACCGAGTTGAACACGAATGCCAGGTGAACCAAATTAAAGTCACCATCTTCATAAAAATGTTTACATGCTACAGCAGTGAAGCAGACAGCTACACAACGGACTTTTTATACAGGCGCTGTTTTGCCCCAGAGTATGAAAAACAGTTAAACAAACAAACTATTACTCAGATCTTTATCAAGAATCAGCATGAGATCGATGATTGACTTATCTGAGAACAAACCTTTTGTTTGTTGCAGTCTCTTGCTGCTGCTGGTTTATGTGCTTGGGCGATTAACATCGTCAAGTTCTACGAAGTTTACTGTGATGTTGAACCCAAAAGAATCGCCCTCGCCAAAGCCAACTCGGACCTGGCTGCTGCACAGGAAAAACTGACTGGAATTAAAGCCAAGATCAATGTTAGTACTTTGTGATTTATTTTGAAAAAATTATTCAGCGAACAGCTAATGGCAAGTCCACTTAACTCTGCAACGTGTCACATGAAACCAATTTAGTTTAAAATCGATTTGTATGACACCTGAATCACAGCACGCCAGGCCTGCATGTGCCGTTGTGCCGAATCACAGTCGGCCTCCATAAGCATTAATATCCAGCAAGGAGTGGGTTAGAAAAATCTAGGCTGCGGTGGGATTCGAACCCACGACAGGAGCCTACCCGTACCTTGAGCTCTACCAACAGCTACACAGGCTTGGTGTTAAGCTCGTTGAAAGTCGAATAACCGCCTTGAATAAAAAGCCCGACTATGATTCGGTATAACGTCTCTTGTAGGTCTGGCGTACTATGATTCATATATGAGTGTGCCGTTATCGTTGATCTGCATGAAAGCTAAAGAACAGATGTCAGTATCAAATATGCGCATGCATATCATTCACAGTCGCGTGACACCTGAATTTCGGTAATTCAAAAACACATGTTACAACACATTCGGGAATACCCCAAAAATGACTCAACATATGAAATCGCCAAATTCTTTCAGCAACTCAATCAAAACTTAGCCGAGCTGACGGCGAAGTTTGAGAAAGCGACCGCTGACAAGTTGAAATGTCAACAAGAAGCTGAATCTACCACACTCACCATCAACCTCGCTAACCGATTGGTCGGAGGTTTGGCTTCAGAGAATGTCCGATGGGCTGAAGCTGTGGCTGGCTTTAAGGAACAGGCAAGTTTGTTAAATAATTTGCTTTATCTGAGCACTAACATTTAAATATTTCAGCTTAACCTTTGAACCTTTTCTGACCTCGGACTGACCCTTTGCGGAATATATTTAACAGTAACAAACAATTTATAACTACTGGAATGCAGTATTACGTAACAAAGGGGATTGTGCGTAGCCAGCGGTAACAGAAATTGGAAATGACTTTGGTGTTGAGTTGAAAAACATTTTTGTATGTCGCGATGTGGTCGCAGACTCACAAAGACCTTTCATTGACTTATTTAAGCCCGCTGCTTCGAGGTTGACAAACACTGACCTTTTAGTTTAGTAACAGCAATGGTGCAAATTTGTTTTGTTTGTAGGAGAAAACATTGTGTGGGGATGTTCTACTCATCACTGCATTTGTCTCATACGTCGGTTACTTCACTAGAAACTACAGAATCAACCTTACTGAGAATTTGTGGCTTCCATTCATGGAAAAACAAGAGGTACAACAATTGCATTTAACTACTGCATCAATTTGAATGTGGCGGTATAAGTTTCTCAAAATTCACGTCAATTTTGCAAATTTTACACTGAGTTTATTTTCACTGCTGCCACTTTTTGGAGTTTATGACAAATTCAACTTTTTAGAGTTCATGACAAATTGTTAGTTAACTGCTACATCAACTTTTAGGACATAGTTTTTTTTAGCAAAATCTCACAAACAAAGGGTGTTCGAAGTTGTAAAAGTGTTACGAATATAAAACACAAAAACTAATTGATATATTTAAAGCAGGGAACGAACGAACCGCACAACAATTTAATTACCCTTCACGACAACTGGTCAGTTACCCCAAGTGAAGGCCCAGTTAAACTTACAGGCCTTCCCTACTAAGTATGTGAACATCTTCATCTAATCCTCTCCTTAAACCAGGTCCGCATCCCAAGCACTGAGGGTTTGGATCAACTGTCAGTTCTCACAGACGATGCTGACATTGCATCGTGGAATAACGAGGGCCTACCTTCCGATCGGATGTCCACTGAAAACGCGACGATACTCATCAACTGTCAGCGCTGGCCTTTGATTGTTGATCCCCAGTTACAGGGGATTATATGGATTAAGAAGAGATACGTCAATCTGAAAGTGGTCCGACTAGGACAAAGAGGGTACGTTGTCCGCCATCATGCACAGATTTTACGGTTACTTTTATGTTGTCATGTACTTTCGATCCTTGCTGGATAAATCAAGAAATGGATTATAATGTAAGTTGCTACCTGGTATTTATATCCACAAGCTAAACGTTAGCCTCGATGCCAATCCAGGTCGTCTTCCACACTATATATACTTGAGCATCTCATCTGGGGCCCAACTACATTGTTAAAAAAAGATAACAAAGAAATGGCGCTGAATAATTGTTTGTTGGTGTCAGTACGTGTTATCTTCCAGTGTCGGTACGTGTTTGTGAATTCTTATGCTACTTAACCATTTTTTCGGTATCCTGTATAGACGTCATGCACCCCAAGTGGTCTGCGGAACCCAAATTCGTAAACTCTGGTAAAATTTACATGCTTTGTATGTCAAAAACATCTTTTTGCAGATATCTCGACACAATTGAGATGGCAGTGTCGAACGGTGACACTGTGTTCATTGAAAATGTCGAGGAAAGTGTTGATCCCGTGTTGGAGCCCTTGCTGGGGAGGAACACGATCAAGAAGGGAAGGTACGCGTCAGGGCAGATCCCATATTTGGATATGTGCATGTGTTTAACTCGTAACATTGCAACTTTTTATTAGATACATTAAGATCGGCGACAAAGAGGTCGAATATCACCCGTCGTTCAGACTGATTCTGCACACGAAGCTTGCCAACCCACACTACCAGGTTTATTTCCTTCTGTAAATCACCACTTTATTCCATTAAAAATATTATTTCAAGTTTGAAATAACTGAAATAAGTATTTTGAAAGGTTAAAAAGATAAAAGCAGTGTAAAGTTGATTTTTAAACCGAGCAAATGTGGTTTCACAGCCGGAAATGCAAGCACAGTGCACGCTGATCAACTTCACTGTCACTCAAGATGGTTTGGAGGAACAATTACTTGCGGAGGTTGTCAGATGTGAGAGACCCGATCTTGAAGAACTGAAGGTAAATGGTTAAAGTTCATTGCCACTTTTGTTCCTTATTACCCTAAACAATCTCTGTACAACGTCTTCTACTTGTAGGCGGACTTGACGATGCAACAAAACGATTTCAAGATCACCCTGAAGCAGCTTGAAGACTCGTTGCTCTCTCGTTTATCTGCTGCTTCTGGAAACTTCCTTGGCGACACAGCTCTTGTCGAGAACCTGGAAACTACTAAGAAAACAGGTATATAGTAAATATAGTCCACGATAAGCCAGACCACCAGGTCATCAACGCCATTTTCTTTCAAAACTTGACGCATAATTGCAACCAGCAAAAAGCGGATGTATTTTCGACACTAAATTTTCGACGTCGTTTTGCGATCGCACAACTTGAAATTATCTGGTAGCCTTGGTGTTGATGCGTGGTTGGCATACGTTTTTGGTGTCGCTATTACCAACATCCCGACTTTTATCAAGTTCGAAAGGTCCCACCCCAAACTCAACAGATAAATAATTTTCCGTTTAGCTGCTGAGATTGAACTGAAGGTAGCGGAGGCAAAAGTGACGGAGGTGAAGATCAACGATGCCAGGGAGGGATACAGGAGCGTTGCACAACGAGCCGCACTTCTCTACTTTATCCTCAACGACTTGAACGTCATTAACCCAATCTATCAGTTTTCACTTAAGGTAAAAAAAACATAGCAATGTATTTGTTTGCTTAAATACCGTTTGGTCCACAGGTCTTTTTCTACATTCGTTTTTCGTTTTGTTGCCAAATCTTGTGATTTTTTCTGTGCATTTTGTTACTTGTTCTTAAGATACTTTGCAAATTTAAACACGCAAACGTTTTGTGCCACGGACTGAATATGGGCCAAAAATGCAACTGTTTTATTTGGCCGAGCATTCCATGTTAAAACTCGGAATGACGCCATACACATGTATGACGTAACAATAGATAAATATTCAAGTCCCGTGTATACCAAACATCACTTTATTGCTCGACCTAACATCACAGTCGATTTGTTACTGAGTACTCGGGCACTGCTTGGGCTCTTGACATCTCTGCTACAGACTGCGGCTAAGACCCAACGAATAAACAAATTAGTACTAGATATGATCTGAGTAAACTATCTACTCTGAGAAAGTCACTCCTCATCACATTACGGTTGGTAATCTGTCTGCAGGCATTCAACGTCGTGTTCTCGAAAGCCATCGAGCGCTCAGAGGCTGCAGACGATCTGAAGCAACGCGTCACCAACCTGATTGACACGACAACGTACAGTGTGTTCCAATACACCACCAGAGGATTGTTTGAATGCGACAAACTAACCTTCACTGCCCAAGTTGCAATGCAGGTCACTTTCATTTTTTCACTTCTGCGAATAGGTTTCATGATATTCGTGTGTGTGATGTAAACGATCTGCGAAACCATAATTACTTGTAAATGTTTTGTCGTGTATTTTAGCGGCGTGAGTTACACCTTTTCTGTTTTATTTACCTTTATCCTGTCATTTGATTCGTTTTTTTAAAAGGTATTAAAAAAGGGTGAACAAATGTCCTGCTATTACAGCTAAACTTTAAATGTAAACGAAATTTATAATCTTTTCTTTTACTCCCAACATTTTTGCCAATTGCAGAAAAACACTCATCTTCTCCTGAAATCTTTCTGTATTTATAATTTGTCTTTAATTCCCTTCCTACATAAATTTATTCAATGAATTCAAATTGTTTTCGTGAGCCTTGGTTAAAAATTACTGGGCCAGGCAAATGGATAATCAGTTTATACTCAGTAACTGATGATGTGTTTTTACAACAGCACCTCCTCTTTCCATTCAGATATTGCTCGCCACCAAGGAGATCAACATTGTGGAAATGGATTTCCTCCTTCGCTTCCCAGTCAAGATGGACGCAAATTCGCCCGTGGATTTTCTCAGTAACTACTCGTGGGGAGGGATCAAGGTAAAATCGTCAATTATTCATAAAGTTCATAAAGCAACTTTACCCACATTTCCTATTTAACTGTATTTAAACTTAAGTTGGCAAAAAAATTAGTTTTAAACGCATTATGAAAACAAACCGTGCTACACATATGTCCCACAAGTAACGACACGCCGGCTTTACAAATTACCGTGTGTTGAAAGCCATAGGCTTTTCGGCATTAGCAGTTTCCACTCGAATAGTAGTTTTGCTCTCTGCTACGTGTTGTCTCCTTGATTAAGAAGTTGTGCTAACACTACAAGTATTCTGCTTGGCCGAGCACCTAACATATTTTGTTTATGCTCTAGTAATACAATCAGTTTGTCGGCATATTCTTTTGTTTTTAAAGTCTGGAATGTTTTCGGATTTAATCTTGGGGCGGAAAAGTTGGTATGACGAAACTCACCAACTATAGGGATTATGGGTTTAATGATTCTCGCGTCGTAACTTCGACAAGTTTAAACTTTTGCTCATCAGTATACGATGATTTGGCCAAGCATAAGTTTTATTGCTCTGCTCAGCCCTTTTCTTCTAAATAAATATGCCAAAATTTTGAAACACCTGAAAAAGACTCACGAAAGAATAGAAACCTTTTATACTCCACGAAAAATTTGGGTTACATATTAATTTGTGTCGAAAAATACACATGTGTTTTTTTGCTTCAGGTTCTCTCCGAAATGGATGATTTCCGTAATCTGGATCGCGACATCGAAGGTTCAGCAAAGCGCTGGAAGAAATTCGCCGAGAGCGAGTGTCCAGAAAAGGAAAAATTCCCGCAGGAATGGAAAAACAAAACGACACTGCAGAAGCTTTGCATGATGAGAGCTCTAAGACCTGACAGGATGACGTATGCTGTGCAGTAAGTGGAAAACACGCCTTGCTGCTGTTTTTAACTTAAAATTGCTTTGTGTGGTGTTTGTATTGCGTGTTTGACCAATTTTACAGTAGAATCATAAAAACTGGCAGGTATTACCAACGTTAAAATTGATGCTTGCTACCAAAATGTCGTTTGTTTTAACAGAGATTTCAATGTTATGACTCAAAAAATTTCCGAACCTATTTTGCGATAATTGACGTGTATTTGCACGGTAAGGTCTAAATAGGAAAATAATGTGCAGTTTTGTAGGAACTTGTCGAGCAATTAATCTTTACAACTTCCTGAACCCCTCGCACCAATATTACCAGCGATAACTGAAAGCTGCAAGTGCTCTGTTTTGCCTAACGCCTAACAATTTATATGGTCATTATGTCATGTTATGTCCTCACACATATATGATGAACAATAGAATCGTTGGCTCATTATGTGTTTGTTAAAACTGTATTTCAAGAATCCATCTACCAGCATAAAAAATGGCGATGCTCGGTACCGAGTACTCGGGTGCTGGCACTGCTCTTCTCTGTAGAATACTCAGCACTTTTGGATACTTGCTGTTCTGGATTGTTCTGAAGTAGTTGCATTTTTTTAATGCACAGAAACTTTGTTGAGGAAAAGTTGGGATCAAAATATGTTGAGAATCGCCAGGTTGAGTTTTCCAAGTCTTATGAGGAGAGCGGGCCGGAGACTCCCATCTTCTTCGTCCTCTCTCCTGGCGTAAATCCTCTTAAAGATGTGGAAGCTATCGGAACCAAACTCGGATTTTCAATCGACAACAAGTAATGGAAATATTTTTGCTACTTGTCTGATTTAAGATTGGTTACCGATGCGTTATGTGCAAGTGTCTGGATTTATTTATTTTTAGTTACAGCAAAGTGATTTTTTCCAATAATCTGCTTTTTATAGTCATACGGCTGTACAAGGCATACGTTTTTTTATTTTTATCCTCGGTGGGGAATTCGTTATGTTCACAATAAGTTACTGCCTCATTGCAATGTCGTTGAATCGTTTTTAGATTTTAGGTGACTTGAATTTCCGTCAAGCTATTAGGCTCCACTAGTTCGGAGCAATTCCGGCTAAGCGATTGATACAGGATTAGAACCCACAACCTTGTGAGTACATGGCAGTCGCGCTAACCACTCCGCCATCTTGTTTTTCGAAATTGTACGAACAAAGATGCCTCTGTTTGTATTTTAAATTTTGGGATGCCCGACTATGAAAAACATCCCAAAATAAAACAATATCTTTCAGCAACTTCCACAACGTGTCCTTGGGCCAAGGTCAGGAGATTGTAGCTGAGCAAGCTCTGGATCTTGCAGCCAAGGATGGGCACTGGGTCATCTTGCAGGTGCGCGTTACTTGTGTGCTGATATTCACAGTTGATGTGAGGATTTGTTGGTATTTCAAGTAAAATCACTTCGGGGTCTGTGTATAATTTTGCTGAACCTCAATTGTACTAACAACGAATAACGTGACGTGAAATGTGTGACATCTAGACAACCACCATCGGCCAAACATCAAGTGTTAACGTTGAAGACTTAGAATATCGTCAAACAGAACGGTAATCGTTATGATCGTCTCCAAAGGATTGTTACTTTTTATTACAAAACATCCCACAAAGCTACCCTCTGCGCATTACACCGCCGTAACGTTTGAACACAGTTGACCTATTTGTTAACCCAAGCTACCAAAACGTAAAATTTTAATAAACTGGAACATTGAATAAAGTAAGTCACCTGAAAGTTTATTATTTTGATAGTTGGTACAAAAGCATGTAAAAGTAATTTGTGAGTTTTGGTTGGATATAGAACGTGCATCTAGTGGCAAAGTGGCTTGGCACACTTGAGAAGAAGATCGAGCAATACAGTGTTGGAAGTCACAAGAGCTACCGGGTGTATATATCTGCCGAACCTGCTGCTACCAGGGAATCGCACATCATCCCACAAGGTATCCTGGAATCCTCCATCAAAATCACCAACGAGCCGCCGACCGGAATGCAAGCGAACCTGCACAAAGCGCTTGACAACTTCACACAGGTAATTACCCCAATTGTGCTACCATATGTGGATCTATAGATCCTAGCATTTCTGCTGGCAGATGTAGGGTAGGCAAAAACTGGAAGTGTAGGCATGGCCTAGCATTATTTGCGAGATAAAAAAGAAAGCCGTTTTTTAACAATTTAGATTCTGGTGTACAGGTGAAACTTTTTAAAGGCCTAATTTTCGTTTTCCGCAATTTCTAATTATCCATTGTATTTTGCTGGTTCTGCTAAACTCAATATATAACAGTGCCATATTCAGCTAACTGCTTCAGTTAATTGCCCATCTGCTACCCTGGAATTACCCATCTGGGGAATTACCTATCAGTTAAAAATTACTGATCTAGTGTCCCAGTTTAAAATAGCTTCAAAAATTTTAGGAAACACTGGAAATGTGCAGCAGAGAGGTAGAGTTTAAATCGCTCCTCCAGTCCCTCATCTACTTCCACGCTGTTCTGTCTGAGCGCAAGAAGTTCGGTCCGCAGGGATGGAATCGTCCTTATCCGTTCAATGTCGGCGATCTCACTATCTCTGTCAACGTGCTGTTCAATTACCTGGAGGCCAACAGCAAGGTGAGAATAGTTTGTTTAGAATTCTGCCAGAATACAGTTGATAATGTGACGCCTCCAAAATGTGACGTAATAACATGAAACGATTTTAATCAACTAAACTAAGAAGTTGAAAAGGATTTATGTCGTCTTTCAAGTAAAACTTCTTCTGAAAAGGATATTTCTAACCTGTTTATGGCAACTGTAAACAAAATGCATGCGCACATCTAAAACTGGAATTTGGCGTTAAGCTTTCATGCACGCCAACAATGGCTAGATTTTTCCAGCCACGCCTTGCTGAATAAAATGCTTGGAAGGCCGACTAGAATTCGGTAAAGCGCGTCGTGTAGGCCTGGCGTACTGTGATTGTTAATGAAAAGGTTTTTATAAGTTAACGTTGACTAGTAAGGTTTAGCATCACAAAGCAATTTTTCAGGGCAATGCTACGGTGGCCCACAAGTACAATTCAACAATTTTTTTGCAAACATTTTTTTTCAGTGAAAACATTTTTTTTTCAGTGCAAACATATTTTTTTAGTGCAAACATTTTTTTTCCAGGGCAACAACTTTTTTGCAGACAATTTTTTTAGTGCAAACATTTTTTTTCAGAGCAACATTTTTTTTTGCAGACAACTTTTTTTGTGCAAACATCTTTTATTCAGTTCAACAATTTTTTTGCGGACAATTATTGTTGTACCTTATACGGCGTATCAAAAATAGCAAATTACTACTTCTTGCGCAATATAGGAAGCTGTCAGCATCGGCCCGAGTAATTAGCGGTCCCCGTAACATAATCAAACCATTTACGCTGACGCCTAACGGTTAGTACTAGTAAGGTGGGGGTGAGAGTAGAAAATCTAATAAACATAGTAAGCTATTTGATTTGCGGATTGTCGGAAATATTACAGGCACTAAGTTTGAGGTTGGGGTCGTGGCTAGGGATGGGGCTTCGGTTAAAAAATCAAAACCAAATCCACATTCAACAGTTCCTATTTAAAATGAACTACCCGTACCTCACTGGTCATGAAACTGACGCACCACAATGCCCTTTGTTNAAGTTTTGATGCTTGCGCTTAGTACATACTGTAATAAACAACACGTCACATCGTTTAAATATGTTACTTGGACCGGTGCTGATGCTGACCGCTACCGAGTACGGAATTGCGCAAGAAGAAAATAGTAATTTCCCATTTTTGATACGCCGTATAAGGCACAAAAGAATTGTCTGCAAAAAAATTGTTGAACTGAAAAAAAATGTTCGCACTTAAAAAAATTGTCTGCAAAAAAAATTGTTGCACTGAAAAAAAAATTGTTTGCTTTCAAAACAAAATGTTTGCATCGAAAAACAATGTTTGCACTGAAAAAAAATGTTTGCAAAAACCCCCTTGAATTGTACTTGTGGGCCACCGTACAATGCAAATATGAATCACACAATTATTGAGACGTTTCCTTTGCAATACATTCACTGTATACAATATTTCTAGCAGTAAAGTAACATTTCTAAACAGACCGTAACTATAAATAAAAACTTAATTTCTACCCTGACCCCAGGTGCCGTGGGACGACCTGCGTTATCTGTTCTGTGAGATCATGTACGGTGGCCACATCACAGACGACTGGGACAGAAAGCTGTGCAAGACCTACCTTGAAGTTTACATGCACCCTGACCAACTGGAGAGCGAACTTCTGCTTGCCCCCGGCTATCCCGTGCCACCCAACATGGACTACAAGGTAGGTGGTGGCAATGTGGAGCACGTCGACAAGCAGAGCATGGCATTTCATGGTGGGATGGACCAATACTGCGATATTGTGTTTGGTCGAGAACATCGGATTTTATGACGTCATGCGTGTATGACGTATTAACAGATCTGCCTCCCGCTATGTTTTTTTTAGTGGAATATTCTCGTTTTCGGGGTAAGTTTGTGATATAACTTACTAATTACAACGGGAAAATCCTGGAATATTTTCGCTTGGTAACATACAAGAGCTTTCATGAACTTACGCTCTTCATAGTTCGTAAAGCACCAAACATGGTACAACAGAATACAAAAAGCACCAAAAAGCTTCAACAAGATTTGATAAAATACGACAAGCACTAAAAAAGTACCAAAAGCGCGTTCAACCTCGATCCACCAGTTCGGCCTTTCGTTTTTTGCGCCTCAACGTTTGAGCGTTGCGCAGCTGTTCCCGGCTTGCTTTTGTGTTATTGTGTCGTTTTGTTTTCTTTCAAGTGAAATAAACTCTACTCAACCTAATACCAAGATAAGCACAACTTTTATTGCACGACTAAGCACAGAGCACCAAAAAACTTTGATGATAAGACTCAAACACTCAGGTTTTGACTCAGCCCGGCAGGTCCCTGCTAAACTGCGGATCAACTACTCGTAAAGTCACACAAACTTGTTTCCAGGGTTACCACGAGTATATAGATGAGTGCCTGCCCCCGGAAAGTCCCTACCTGTACGGCTTGCATCCGAACGCCGAGATCGGAGTCCTCACCACAACCTCCGAAAATCTCTTCCGGACTTTGCTTGAGATGCAGCCGAAGGATGCGGGAGGAGGAGGAGCAGGAGGAGTCACTAGAGAGGAGAAGGTAAGAGAGAGTGAAAATTGGTGACCGATTTGCTACATCTGAACAAGGGTTAATTTTGTGAAACATTATTTTTTTGCTAACACATTTTTGGCCTCATAATCACCAGTTAGCACAATGGTTCTCAACCTTTTTTATTCAACGGAGCCCTAAAATCCCCTATCCGGTAACCGGAAAAATTCGAAAATAGTATGTTTATGTCAGTATATTAAGAAAAGAAACTGTTTAAGAAATTACATTTTACACATAATTGACCCCGGCTGAGAACCGCTATGTTAACACAAACTGACCCGGCTTTTGTCAAGTTTTTCGAACCTAACTATTAGTTGGTGTAAAATGTTCTAGCAATGGTGTAAAATGAAAGTTTAAAGTTTAATATTTAAATGCCAATAACACATATACGTATATACACACAAAACAGTTTTTGTGTATACATCGTGCACACACGCTCACACTCAGACTTTTTAGAAAACTATTCACTGTTAATAACTCATTCGCAAGTTGCCGCTTATTATGTTGCCATAGAAAACCGAAGAGTGAACATCCTACGCCCACCTCACAAAACACCAAATTAGAAGTCACCGGTCTAAATTAAAGTACGTAGATTTCACAAACATAAAATTCATTTGTTCGTAGGTGAAGGCTTTGCTTGATGAGATTCTGGAGAAGATGCCTGAAGAATTTAACATTGTGGAAATGCTGTCGAAAGTAGAGGACCGAACCCCGTATATCGTCGTTGCCTTCCAGGAATGCGAGCGAATGAACGGACTGACGAAAGAGATTAGGAGATCACTAAAGGAACTTGACCTTGGATTGAAGGTGAACCACACACAGGATAATTTTGGTGTTTACAAAAATACCTTACCGCGGGAATGTTACAAAACGTATCATTGGAATACAAACGACAGTATTAATACTTTTTTATTGCTCACAAATTTTCAAGTTTATATTCACAAATGCCGAAATGTATTTTTAGCATTTTTAACCAACGCAACACAAGTTTTACAATCAAACAAATTAAGATTGTTTCACCATACAATGATACTAGACTTGATAAGAAGATACTAGCCAGTACTTGTGTGTGAAACATTTCCCTCGTTTCGACAAACTGACAACGAAAACATAGAAAATGTTTTACACACAAGTACTGGTTTATATCCTTTTATCAAGACTCCATAAAATCGTGAATTGTGTGCGTAAATGGAACAATTCACAAATAACTTTATCACCAGGGCGAACTGACGATCACATCAGATATGGAGGAACTGGAATCCGCCATGTTTTTCGACAACGTGCCAGAGTCGTGGACGAAGCGAGCTTACCCATCCATGTTTGGCCTCACCGCATGGTTTGCTGATCTGCTGCTCAGAATAAAGGTGAGGCAGCGACGACCAAAATTTTGGGACCATCTGTTTGGGTTTTCTTGTTTTCCATATTTTTGACCCAAAAGCCAATGACATCATAAGAGTGACATTATTAGTTTACGTTCGACAAAAAATACTATGCAAATAGAGATTTCAAATCTGGTAATTATCAGCAAAACCGTGTTTTGTTGTGAAAAAAAATCCCTCTACTGAAAACACTACAACATTGGTAGGGTGATCCGCAGTCATTCGCTTACTGGTGTATCGGCGTGTTTTGGAAGGAAAATATACGATTTCATCCCGTACGCATTCATACAATATATATGTATATATTGCACCGAAACAACCTGCATTGTTACTTTTTGTAACCAGCGTGCTGTACAACTTTGTCTCTTCATGTACCCACGTTCGTATGTTTACTTCATGAAACAAACGGAAATTTTGTCCAAACAGAAATAGGTAATGTGGGAAAACAGTTAAAAACCACTGTTTCCAACGTTATGTATAACAGGAGCTTGAAGCGTGGACAACCGATTTCCAGCTGCCCAACTGTGTGTGGCTGGGCGGTCTCTTCAATCCGCAGTCATTCCTCACCGCTATCATGCAGTCGATGGCTCGTAAGAATGAATGGCCATTGGACAAGATGTGTCTGCAGTGTGACGTCACAAAGAAGAACAAGGAGGATTTCAACAGCCCGCCACGGGAAGGCGCTTACGTGCACGGGTTGTATATGGAAGGTACACGCTTGGTCGAATGGTTTTGAGGCGGTCGGCCATTATACGGAAGTAGGCATCGTCCAGGGTTCGAACCCCGTGAAAATGAATTTACCTCAAAATTAAAACATCGTTTCTCGTCATAAGCTTGTTAATAGTTTTGTAAAGACCCGTTAATCTGCATTTTATGCCATGCTCAATGCATTGCAAAGTATATTTAAAATATGGATATCAATTACAACCGCCAAACATGGTCGAGTGGTTAAACAACTAGCGTGTGTTTACAAGTATATCCACCTAATTCACATGAAAAATTATCCAATGGAACTGCAACGAGGCAGGTAGCTCGACGGGACTCATTGTGAGCATAACGCATTCAAGCATGCGCCAGTTTCAAAAAGACACAAACAAATTTTAAAGCATTTAAATCGAAAGATCCTAAACAAATTGCGACAAAACAGGCAACTACAAACACATTATAACAAACAGACAATACAAAAACTGTTCAAACACAGGGGCTCGATGGGATACCCAGACAGGTCTTATGGCCGAATCCCGATTGAAGGAACTAACTCCCGTGATGCCAGTGATCTTCATCAAAGCCATACCAGTAGATAGACAGGAGACGAAGAACATCTACGAGTGCCCGGTGTACAAAAACAAGTCCCGCGGCCCAACGTATGTTTGGACCTTCAACCTGAAGACCAAAGAGAAGTCATCGCGATGGGTCCTAGCCGGTGTAGCTCTACTGCTCCAAGTTTAAAATGTTACTGTTTCTGCACTGTGTAATAAAAGCTTAACAACACTGTTTTAGTTGCTTTATTAATGCATTTGCCGCGTTTGTTTGCATGTGTTCCGTTTTTTAAAAGAGCGCTGCCTAATAAAATATGTTTCTGTCGTTGGGACTGTTATCATGAAGAGATGGTTTTATGGAAGTTTTAGGCAGTTAAACTTTTAAAATGTGCTGATACATTTGACATACACAGTAGTGAAACTGTGTTGGTGACTTTACACGTTACCCCTGCTAAATCTCGGGAAAAAAAACTTTACAATTCTGTCAAAATTAAAAACACAAATTTATTCAACCGAATCGAAAATTTTTCAAGCATGCAGTATCTAGTTGGGGATTTACCGTAATTATCTTTGTATTTTTAATGTTGTTTTGGAAAAGTCTCAGATTTGTTACTTTCATATACGGTTAATTAGTTTAAAACTGAGAAATAAACACAAAATTTGAAAAAAACTAGTTAATTCTTGTTTTTTTACGTGTTCCTGTGAAGTTTGTTGAAACTTGAATTTCGCAGATAATAGTTAAGTTTGGCATGATAATATAACCCCATACTGAAATTTACCTGCAATTATGACGGCCCAGAAGGTCAGAAACCTAACATTTAATGAGAAGCGTTCATGTTTCACATGTTCAATGGAAGATGGAATGAGGCTGTACAATGTCGACCCATTAGCGGAAAAACTTCGGATGGACGTCGACAAGGTTGGAAGTGTCAGTAAAGTTGCTATGCTCCATCGCACCAGTCTGCTTGCCATTGTGGGTGGTGGTAGCAGAGCCAAGTTTCCCACAAATGTTGTCAAAATCTGGGACGACGCAGAAAAAGAGTTTGTCTTGCAATACAAGTTCTCCCAAGCCGTGCTTAATGTACATATGTGCAATGACAAAATTATTATTGCACTTAAATCCTGTGTGTATGTGTTCAGCTTTCCTAATGAATCAAAAAAGTTGCTGCAGGTAGATACACGTTTTAATCCGCTAGGACTTTGCGAAGTTGGTCCTATCGGTGAAAGGCATGTGCTAGCAACCATGGGTCACGCTGTAGGTTGCATACAAGTCATAGATTTGTCAATTTTGGGCAAAGACTCAAGCTCACCGATTTCCATCAACGCTCACCAAACTGATGTAGCGTGTTTAGCTTTAAATGCTCAGGGAACGATTGTTGCTACAGCATCAGAAAAAGGAACTCTCATTCGGCTTTTTGATACAACTACACGACAAAAACTGGTTGAACTTCGAAGGGGTAGTGACCAAGCTGTTTTACACAGCATCAACTTTAATTCAAGTTCGTCATATTTGTGTGCAGCTAGTGACAAAGGCACAGTACACATTTTTGCATTAAAGGACACTACGTTAAATCGACGTTCCGCTTTTGCCAAGGCAGGTAAAGTGAGTCCTTTTCAACAATACACCAGTTCACAATGGAGCTTCTGCCATTTTACTGTACCAGCTGAGTGTGCTTGCATCTGTGCATTTGCCAAAGGAAATTATGTTGTTGTCGCATGTGTAGACGGAAGTTTCCACAAATATGTTTTTACTGCTGAAGGAAATTGCAGCCGGGAAGCTTATGATGTGTTTTTGGAGCTTCTGGACACCAGTGACTTTTAGAGGCAGAATGTGTCTCTCTCTGTCATACATAGTGTATCTCATAAACATAAGAGACTGGTGGTAACTTGTTCCAAAAAACTTTTGTCTGTACCGCTTAAATTTCAGTTAAAATCTGCAATGTTTGTGTTTTCGGACCAAATGGTAACACGATATGTATGTATGCAGGGACTAGTTTGTTTAATCTCTGGGTGGTTTAGTAACCTGTGTAAATGTAAACATTTTTATGTACATGCGTAGCAAGATGAGTTGCTATATGTTTGTTATGTAAAACAGAGATGGTATTATTACCTCATGTTCAATTTCTGTGTGAGCAATTTGCTTGTCGGATAATTTGTGGTTTATGTTTTTTATTTTGTCATATTTTTGTATAAACAGGGTTATTGGTCACTAAAAAGCATGGTTTGCACCTATTTTAAAATATCCTGGCCTCCCTAAAATATCAAGAAATACTAGCGACACCAGGCATTGCTTGCCTGTCCTTTTGGTTTGGGCAAAAAAGTTTTTGCGATGCTCCATTTTGGGTAACAGTTTTGTAGCTGATTAGGTAACAAATATTGGTTCTAAAATGTTTGTTTGTTTATTTTGAAAAAAATGCTCCATGAAAGAACCTTAAAGTGATTGATTACCCTGTTAAGCCGTCCATATGCATGTGTCTATTTTATGCCAAGATTTTGTTTGATGTTGTGTGAGCATTTGATTAAATGCACAATTTTAATGCGTACACTCTTATCATGCTGCAATAATTTCTGCCCCACTGTGTAGAGTTATGCACCGTTAGGGAAGTTGTCAGCGATGTCTTCGCTGGCAGAACAGTTGCAAATACTGCACGACTGTGGATTCACCAGCGATGATGCATCACTGTATGAAGCAGAAAAACAAGTCAAGGAAATTGAGCAAATATGCTCAAGAAGACTAACAAAGCAAGAATTAGGTATGTACTTTACTATTAGTCTTGTCATTTCGCTGCTGTATGGTCAGTATATATAGTTGAACATATCGCAAATGCAACACCTTTCAACATTTAAAAAGTGATTGGCATGTGATAGGACAGATGCAGTCTAGCAGTAATGGTATCCGAAATGCGTTTGGCAAATCATGGGGGAATGAATGGTACAATAACTTTGCTCCTATTTGCAGTTGTGCATTATCGCACAGTAGCATGTAAGCTTATATTTGGTTGGTCTGTGGTGAAATGCAAATTTATCAGGATGGCTCTTTAAGATTACAATATTTACCGTCTAAGTTTTTAATTTGGGATTAACTAAACTATGATTTGCATTAGTAACTTGCCCTTGTTTTCAGGCTTGTATTGTTCTTTACTCTTTCACAAAGATGGTGGAATTTTACCAATAGTTTCCAAAAATGTTGCTAAACCACAGGTAAATTTGATGCATAGTATGTTACCTTGGTACCTGTTTCTCTTCACCAAAAAAGCTATATTTGTTGCATTTACTTGGACTCTATTCTGCATTCCTGTGTACTTTCACTTATCTGTGTACCACTGTTGCTTTAAATTTTTATCTCATTAAATTTGTATGATTTCGCCTAATTTAAAATGAGGTGATTCGATGTAACAAAACAGCACCCCTAAATGGCGCACAAAACTTAGGAACACTGGTTTACAATTTTTTCTTCCTTTACAGCACAAAAATGTCCGTGAAGGAATCTTGACTTTTCTGTCCACTTTCGTGCCACGTATTGGTTCAAATGTGCGACCATATGCAAATGACATACATGGATGTTGTAATGTAGTTTACAGAAGTGACAGATACGCCAAAAATAAAATTAAGGCCCTGCAAGTTCTTGCAGAAGTAAGTTTATTTCATGAAGAAGTTATAGTTTCGATACAGTGGTCTTTTCTCATGTGGACCTTTTTACAGTTGATAGCTAAAAGAGGTACAACAGGGTCATTCGAAGAAGGGCAAATTAAAAGTTTGGTTAAAATGCTGTATGAAGAAATTGCAACAACAAAATGTACATCGACAGGTTGGTACCATGCTTATCTCAATTTATGAATCCTCTAATTTTAACCATATGACAATTTTTTCCATTTCATTTTCAACATTAATTGGCAGATTATATATAATTGGGTGAAGCTGAGTCTGTTGACAAGATTAAATATAAATGTTTTTATTTTTTTCCTTAAGAATTACAAAAAACAACTTTGAATTGTGAAATCATTTTTGGTTTGCGGTTGTTAAAAATGTCAGTTGCGGAATTTAAGGGTATATTTTGGTAACTCAATTAAATATTTCAGTGAAGGGTCAGTCGTTTATTTTGCTCGGTACAATCGCAAGATTCTACCCTGAGTTTATGGCAGAACAATCAGAACGACTTTTTGACATATTTCTAAGAGGACTTCATAAAGAGGTTTGTTGTAAAGTTACTTGTGTTGTAAAGGCACATCTTCTACTTTCATGAAAATGATTTTAAATTGATGTTACATTACTGTTAGGAACAGTTTTGCAGTTATACTCACCACTTTCATGCATACAGTTGTTATGTTTCTATATTTAAAATAAAAACCCTTCTGTTTTAGATGATTACATCCACTAAAGGTTCTGATCTCAAGCTAATCGAGGGATATTTGCTGGGACTCCATGCACTTATGTTTTCATTCACTGCATCGTATAATGAAGATCCTATCACCAGATGCAAGGACATCTTCAAGTTTGCACGGATGAGTCTACAGCCACAGAATGAACTGAGCAGATTTGCTGTGCCGCTTGGTAAATATTCATGATTTGTATTGGTTCAGTGATTTATATAACAATGGAAAAATTTACTGGAGTAAAACAACATAAAATTATAAATTATGTGTTTGCCTTGGTTTAATGTTTAAAGTTTTTTAACATTGTCATGTTAAAACTGGCAAAAATAAATTAATTTTTAATTTTGCTTTCTAGTAGTACTCTTTTAACAAATGATATGTTTTGAACTGTTTTTTTCCTTTAAATGAGGGTCCCAGGAAAATTTGTAAAAATAGAAGCAGTCACAGACAAAATGTTTTGGAAGCTCTGATGTAACAGAACAAAATATACTGGTGTTCTGAAAAATTTCAAACTAAATGATGCCTAAAGCAGCAATTAAGTAATAATTTAGAGGCTATGGTGGTTATTTTTAGTGACACAGTGTACCCAATGTTTCAACATTGCGCAGCTATTTCGCGCTTGGTGATTGTTTTAGTGCAATTGAGTCACTACGATTTTATTCATCAAGCGAAATAAACCCAACTTAGCTACAAATCTGTTTTGGTAATATTTTTACTCTTTCTGGATCCTTTGTATTCTAGCTGGAATGAAACTTCTGAAGGACCATGCTACCCAGTTTGGTCCTCTACTAGTTGAAAACTACGAATCCCACTACAATGTCCTCAACAACTGGTTCGAACATAAGAATCCTCAATTAAAGCACGAAGCACATGCCGCTTTGAATTCATTTTTACAACAGGTTGTTCAGGTGGGTGACTGTAGTAAAAATGGTAATTATCATTTTGTTGTGCTTGTCAGGTGGCTTCAACTATCACAGACCAGGAAGAAGCAAGTCCTGCATCCAAGCAATTGTTTATGGTCAGTTGTTGTATTAGTACAAGATACCCATGTTGCCTACC
The DNA here is from genome assembly GCA_008931825.1 of Phallusia fumigata. Classification (NCBI taxonomy): domain Eukaryota; kingdom Metazoa; phylum Chordata; class Ascidiacea; order Phlebobranchia; family Ascidiidae; genus Phallusia; species Phallusia fumigata. The sequence goes on along the minus strand of QXVZ01015895.1, from coordinate 4,827 downwards.
AAATTATAAAGTTAGGCTATACCTGGCATGTACTTGTATGGCTATCCAGTTTTTATGACAGAAGTATACCAGAATTAGGTTTTAAAATCCAGGGTAGATGCTATGATGCTTCTATCTTAACCAAAATGTTGAACAGTAGATCTGTCTTAAAGCGTCTGAGCTTTACTTTATTTGTTCAAAACAGTTATCTCAAATGGTTGCAAGCAATATGTTTCTGGAGTTTTCGTGGTAATGCGCTGTAAACTGCATGTTACGCAGCTTGTCAAACATACCTTGAAGCACACATGGAATGCCAAACTAAACAAATGAATGTTTAGCAACTCCTATATTATAGCATTAAATAATTAACGCTAACTCACATGTAGTCGGATTAACCACAGGTGCTGATTATAATAATGTATGGTTTTTAGTTTTTCATACGAAAGTTTAAATCGATGATCAACTCATCGGACTCATCCAGTAAAGTGATGTCACTGGCTGTCAGAGGCTATGGTTTGTTCGCTGGAGCATGCCGTCTGTTTCTGACAAAATCTGATGTCCGTCACATGTTTTCTGAAATGATGAGTAGATGTGAGCAAATGTTTTTGAGGTAACTAAATAATTTTGGTTTGTCTTTTGAATTAAAACATGTGAAATTTGATACCGTTGCCGTGCTAGTGGCGATGATAGAATTGACGACAACAAGATCCACCAACTGCCAAGCTTCATCCAGTCATTGGCCAGCATAACTCAACAACTTGAAATGGATAATAAAGGTACTTGCTAATCTAAGACAATATTATATATGCGATCTAAAACCTGCAACAACACTTAACGTTGGGTTGTTTCCAGATAAAACTTGAAGAATTTTAAATTATCAAACACCCAGTTATGTTATTTCTGTGCCAAAACATTATCTTTGGTTTGAAAACTAATTATGATCTATTAGAATAAATGTGGGGCACCGTGTGTTGGCAATCTGCTTACGCTTCTTCAATTTTCGGTGCTGTGCAACCAGATTGATACAACTCCTCATCTTGTTTAGGTTCAAGTCACGGTCTCTCAGAATCCTTTATGTCATCCCTGTGCAGACTCTGTGTGCTTCTTATTGAAAAATATCCTCGTCTCCATAGGAAATATTACTTCTTCTGCCACTCGTGCATTTTATCGGCAGTTCACGCCTTCGATGGGCGACCCGATGTGCGAGAAGCTTTCTTGCATAGAATAAGTCAGTAAAAGCATTTAAATTTTATAATGCTAGAGAATCTTGTGTTCTAATTTAAATATAAGTAGAATTAAAATCTTATGCAATCATAATTTGGGGATCTACAGTTTTATTGATGGAAATATATTGGTTCCTTACTCCACCGTTGTGAAACCAATGAACTGTTTAAATTAAATTTGGGACAAACCTTCCTAAATGGATGAAATTAATGTAATGTGAGTGGTGCCACTCTTGGTGGATTTGCAAAAATTTGAAATATATTCAGTTGAAAACAACAAATATTAGGACAGCCCAGTTGTGAAATTTAGCCCATAATTTTGGATTCAAAAAATTCAGAACTTTTTTCAAAACTGCAAAAACTTTTCGAAACATAAAAAAAACGTTTCACAGTTTTCTGGCGTCTCACATCTTTAATCAAAATTGCAGAATCTTGCTAAAACAAGATTTTTTTCTTCCTTGTACTTTCATAACAAAACCTTCTCTTTAGCCTACCAGGGACTCATTCGATCTTGTTCGTATGGTGTTGTGCCTGGTGAGGAAAGAGGCACACTTCATGATAAAGTAAGCTCTCTGACACCTTCAAGTGGTGTGGAAGGTGATGATGTCATAGATGATGTCATGAATGATTCCAGAACTATCACATACAAGGATTACCTCTCCTTGTGGAGTAGTCTCATGTCTGAAAACAAGTGGAGTGAGGTAAACAAGATTTTTTCTCTGTGGCAAAAAGTTTGTGCTAAACCTGAAATAAGGTCAGTTATGCTCGAACAAAATACTATGATAAAACTAAAAACGGAAACTTTGGCTAAAAGTGGAATAAGTAAATTAGCAAATAAATGAAAAATAGTTCTGTTGGTGTGAAGAAAGTCACATATATTTACAACTTTAAAAATGATGAAAGGATTAATAAGTAGGAACATTGATATGCTTTACTTCAAAAAATATTGTAAGAAATAAAATTAGAATAACTTAGTTTTTTTATTGCAGAGTACAGATTTTGTTGATCGATCAAAACTTGTCGGCAACAGAAAAGAACTTTGTCAAACCTTTACATCGATATTTTTGAAATCCATTCTTAAGATTGTGACCAAACTTAACTTGTCTGCGAGTACATTAAAGGTTTGCGAACACTTTGTAACACATACTATCTATCCTGATGTTATGACAATGATTAACCAAATATTTAAAAAGTCGCCTGGTCCTTTGGACATCCTATTAGATAATTTCAGTGATATAGACCAGGGCTTCCCAAACTTTTTGGTCTGCGACCCCTTTTGAGTTCTAAAATTGTTTTGCGACTGTTAATGCTTGACGGAAAAAAGGAGTTCAAAACATACCATATGTTACAAGAGTAAAAAAGAAAGTAGTATCAAATAATAATTTTACCTATGCAAGACTTTGTGGAAAATTGGTGTACTAGTGACCCACTAAATTCGTTGCACGACCCCCGTCATAAGCGATTTAACAATTACTTGCAAAAATGCCTTTGCCTGTGTGTTGCACCATGTTTTGGCTTGAAAGTCATTCTATGAATAAAGTTGAAGTAGAAGGTTTTACTTACTTTTGGTTGCTTAGCTCGAGAAAAAGATACAGACATCGCGCTTCTTTGACCGTGCAGGAAAACTAGTACATGGCAGTTGCGACCCATAGTTTGAGAAGCTCTGACATGCATAAAAAACTTGCAGCACTTACTTTTCTAAACTAAACCTTGTAGATAACATAACTTAAATTTTTGTGTTTAGGACCAAAATGAAGACAGTGCGACAGGTCCTGGCTTGCTGGAAAATTTACAAGCCGACAATGCAGTCGACTTCAAAATTTTTATCAACCTTGTTGACTTGTGTTGGGATCTTCTACCCAGCTTAATGACGTCAGGCTCACCAGCTGCTGAAGGCTTTTCCCTCCACTTTCAGATGATGTTACAACAACTTGTTGCTTTGTCAACCAGGCGAGTAATGCCATTAAATTTGTTTTGCTGATGACGACGAAAAATTCAGAATGTCTTCTCTACTGCTCGAAAGAAGAACAAAACTGTAAAATGTCTGCTCTATGAAATAATTATGTTTATTCCAATATAAATGATTATGTTATACGCTGCCTAGTTACTTGTTAGGTAATGTTATGTGTACACAAATGTTTCTGTATTGTAAAACAAGCCTGGATTAAGTTTAGGCCAAAATGAGTTATTTTGTCAAAAAATTAGTGCAGATTTTGAGCAGTTTATTTTGGGTATGTCTAGTAGATATTTTGGTTTCCAATCCGAAGTTTTTGCAGGCAAATCCCATCATAGTAAAATCTCATTGTTCTACACACAATTAACTTAATCATTTCAAAAATCTTAAATATTTCTTATTTGTAGATTTCCGCTGGTTAGTGGTTTTTACAAGCTGTTGGCGACAATTGTGAAAGTCTCGTGCAAACTGAACTACTTCAATGTCACCAGATTCAGTGATTCATTTCCAGAAAGTCAGGGAGACTCACTGGAAAGCATGGAGTTTATCGAAAGTGAAAAAATGATGAATGTGTTTGCCAGAGAGAGACAACAGACCTTGGTGCTGCTCCAAAAGTTTGCAATAGAAGTAAGTTTGTTTCAGTTTTAAAGCTGGTCTTGAAAACAATAAATAATGTAAGTGGCCACTAAAATTCAGTAATAGGTCCCTTTTCATGAAGGGATCGCGTATTGTTTTGTATCGTTGTTTTTTCTGTCTTACCCAGTTGACCCATCGAGTGACTCACAAGCCCATAAAATGTGAAATTATAACATTTATGTCCATATTTTTTTAGTATTAGATATACGCGTGTTATGTAATAATAATTTTGCCCATTTCCTGTCAAAAACAAAAACAGATTTGCCAAAATTTGTACCCCTTCAAGAATACTTATGTATTTGTAGGTGGTATCCAGGCAAAAACAACACAAGGATGACTTGCTTGCATCAAGTTTGTTCTTTCTACTTAGTCTTCCAACCACCGCAGCTGCTGGAATCCTCTCCTACATAACTCCAGCTGTCCAGGTTAGAGCCGCTTGCGCAAATAAAAACCATGTCTATAATGCAGGGATTGGCAACTTGCAGCCTGCATGTCAAATCCGTCAGTCGAGGAAATTAATTTGACCTGTTGCCCTTTTCACAAATTTCTACTTACGAGAAACTGTCACATGAGAAATTGCAACATCATAAACAGTGAAGAAAATAGAATTGTAATTAAAAGTTTGCCCTGCAGAGACTTTGCCTTTCTTGGTTTTGTCGACCCTGATATTAGGAGAGTTACAATCCCAAAGACTTCCTTTGGTGATTACAAGTGACACAAGTCAATATTAGACCAGAAGTTTTTGCAAATATATTTATCATGGAATGCTCGGTTTGTGTGTATCATGTCACATGATTCCAAACACACAAATAGTTGGCAATTTGTTTAATTTCTGGGTAAAAATTTTTGTTGTGAAGTATGACGAAATAATTCGTTAAAAACTTTGTCTCCCTAACCCTAATACATCACTGATTCAATTTCAACTGATATTATTTGGAATGTTTACAATATGTGTAAGTTTTTTTATGTGATTAATAAAATTTTGTTGCACACACGATTCTTTAATTGTGCAGTCAATTTATTTGAATTCCACTT